>BQNB010010501.1:0-83824 GCA_026074375.1 Tanacetum coccineum | reverse complement strand
TGGTATGTTTTTATTCTTTTAAGTTCGTTTTAAATGGAAAATGGTATGTGTAATTAAACACATATCAACCACCATATGACTTCAGAATCGTCGTGAAATAATATGTTGTAGGGTATGAGATCGTAACCATAAAACCTTTTTCGAAGAGTATCAAGCACTTTGAGTCGATAAGATCACTTATTATTTTCAAGATCACATTTTAAATACATTTCTCCCCTTATTTTAAATACTAATGCACTTAGTTTTTGAAATACTTTGTGATTAAAATTTGTCTTGACATACCATGGGGAAAACTTTTACTTAGCATGAATTACATGGAACATAAACTTGCTCCCCCTCAATTTTACATATGTTTGACACCAAAAACAATGATACCAAGTTGTAAAATGAATATAAAATTGAGGTTGAACACTTAGTCATCTTATAACTATCATTCTATTGAATTGTCCTTATTATCTTGTTGTTATTAAGAGACTTTTTGGGAATGGTCTGAATACATAAGAATGGTCGTGAGATGATGTATCCAAACTCATTAAATGTTGTTTTTCGAAAAACTCCCCCTTGAAAGATGGAGTGTTGAACACACAATTTTGAAAGATTATGAATTGTCAGTGAGAAATTCTTGAAAAATTGTGTTCAACATTTTGAAAAACATCATGTTAGAAGACTTCTCTTCCAACTCTAAAGGTAAGCGCACTTATGCGTACACTATCCTTTTTCTTGAGCTTAAAACTTTGAATGTCTGGTAAGAACAGCTCAAGACCGAGAAAAGTTGAATTTCTCGTTGTTAGGATAAGTTATCTTTATAGATAAACTTTCCTTTATTTGAAGTCCGGGTTACGTACTGATATTTGCACATAAGCCATTGAGAAAAATTAGAAATGACATGTTTTGAAAGCATTTGAAACTCCTGTTCGCATGTTCGAATTTCATTTACACGACCGTGTCGATTTTAATCAAAAATTCTTAGGTACGTAAATGTTATCGATTTCCAAGAGATCATGTCGAGTAAGAAATTTGTTGAAATATTTTCTGATTTTTTTTTTTATTTTGTATTTTGCTTTTTGAAATTTTATATTATTTGTATTTTTTCTTTTTACAAAATATGTACATGTTGATGTTTGATGATGGTATAAGCAGATTTTGAATCAGAACTCCAGTTCGCTGACTTCCAAACATCTCATACCATTTAGGATTTTCTGACGAGATTACTGAAACCTTTCTTAGGGAAGGGCTTTAGTAAACATGTCAGCTAGTTGGTATTCAGTTCTGACAAAGTACAATTTCAATTATACCGTTTTCAAACCTGTTTCTTTTGATGAAATGATCACCGAGTATGGTTGTGCTGGGTACGGGAGTGCTGAACGAGGTTGATGATATTGTTATGGCTGGATGAGAGTCGCAATACATGGTATTTGTTGTAGTGAAGCCATAAATCCTTGATGTTGTGTCGTATCCACTATTACTTGAGCACAACTTGCAGTTAGCCATGTATTCAGCCTTCTGCAGATGACTTATGCAGTACAAGTCTTGCTTCTCTGACATCCAAGCTGATACTTATCAATCTAGGAAATTGTATTCCTCCAGTAGTGCTTTTGCGAGTATCAATGCATTCGGCAATGGTCGGCATCTAAAAATGCGTTAGTTCAAAGCCAAACCCTGCGGATAACCAGAGTCCCATGTGAATGGTATCCTTTAAGTATCGCAATATCTTTCAACCTCTTTTGAGGTGTTTTTCAGTCGGTCTTGATTTCTATCTTGCATAATAACTACAGCTTGCTACTATTTCTTTGTAGCGTTGGTCTTTTAGATGTAAGATTACATGAGTGGACCCAATTTTGTTCGGTCTAGTCAGTTTGGTCTACGGGTTCACCACTCAGTTTGCATTCTAATTAGGTTTGTTAGCCATCGGTTCGTACCAATGGTTTGTTCATTTTTCCATACCATGTTTTTTCAGAATCTCTAGGTTATATTGGCCTGATTATAAAAATAAAGGCGTTGAGGATGTGGATTTCTGGAAGTCTAAAAAGACTTTCATTTCCCCATTAAAGACATCTCAAATCTTCCCATGCTCATTAATTTTTCAAAAACGTTTGAAATTTTAGGGTTTAATTGTACAAAATAATGTCATCACATAAATTTACACAGTAGAATGTCCGCCCGTATTTTATGTGAATAGGGTTGGTCCCCCCCCCCCCACAACCCCACCGATGATACCTTTAGTAAAACCTTTGGAAATCAGAATTTTGAGAGTTTATCATACCAGGCTCTCAGAGCTTGTTTCAATCCATATAGAGCTTTGCTTACACAGGTAAACTTGCTGGATGATCAGGATCATTGAATTGTTGGTTTGTTGCAACATAAAACCTCTCCTCAAAGGACCATTAAGAAATGCGTTTTCGACTGTCTATCTGATAATTGGGAAAAGACTTGTGTGCAGCTTATGCGACAAAAAATCTTGACAGCCTCCAACGCGAGCAAACTGGAGCAATTGATTCTTCAAAAATCAATACCCGCTTCTCCTGAGCATAAACCCTTTGCTATCAAGTCGTGCTTTGTTTGCGAATTAAGTTTGGTCTTCATCTTTCTTTTTTTCCGTACCATTTTAGCTTGAATTCGTTCTTTCTGCCAAAAGTTTTGTCATACGAAGTTCCAGACTTGTAGTCTCTCAAACTGATGAAGGTTCTTTGCATTGCTTCTATCCATGCAGAATCAGCCATGCTTCTTAATGTTTTTCGGTTTACTATACTCACGGGGTGAAGTGCGAACATACACATTTCAGGATCTGCTGCAAGTTGTCGTCTTGTTTGCACTGGCTTGGATGGATTTCCACGAACTTGAGTTAACATGTGTTCTTTTGTCCATCGGTATTCGGAATCTTAAGGTTGATTAAAGTTATGCACATTTGAATTACCAATATTGCATGAGAAAGACTCAGCATTTTCTTGTACCGGTGTACAAAAAGGATTGGTAAATTCTGCTTGATTATCGTTGTTTTCCTCAGCATGAACATTTGTAGGAGTTGATGGTTCTGATGTAGGGTGAATATTGTTGAAGGTCGTGTGTGTCGTGTGGAGTAGAATTATCAGTGGAGAAGAAGACTTGTTGGACACGAGAATAGACCATATTGAAAAATTCATCGTACAAAGGACCCGAAGGAAGATCCAAACTCCTGTTGTGATGGAACTGTTGTATTCTGTGAAGGGAAAAGCATTTGTAGTTCTGGTGCGTTAAGTTGGTCAGGATTTTTCATATCTGACGCCTTTGTCGTTGGGGAACGAGTCCTGATGTGTCGATTAGCAACAGCTTCTCTGCATCTCTTAAATACATCAAATCTGAGATGGTGATTCAACTATCAACCTTCCGTTCTACTTGTTGTAGACACGATAATCCCTTTGACGGAGTGGAGATAATCCCAACAAAATGATCCGGATCCCCTTTTTCTTTCATTTCTATATCTAAGTTCTCACCATTCTTATGGTTAGGTAACAAGTGCAACCAAAGATGTGAAGGTGTTTGATTGAGGGTTTTCTGTCATTAATGATGTGATATGCCATTTTCTCATGAGTTGGGGATGAGGATTGATCTATTTTGAGTATAGCATGCGGTTGCAATTGCTTCAGCCAAAAGAATAAAGGAAGTTGAAGGTGGGGGGGTGGGGGGGGGGGGGACGACAAGCATTGTTCGAGCAGCATAAACGAGAGGGCGTTTCGTCTTTCAAACAAACGCCGTTCTGTTCAAGGTGTTCAAAGGATAGTATAAGTTTGATGCTCAATTCCTTCTTCTTTAAGAATGCATTAAGTGTCTTTGTTTAATTATCAGTGCCTCTGTCAGTGCGAACAGAAATTACTGGGGTTGAAGATTTCTTTAGGGTCATCGTGGAGAAAGTCTTTTAATACTTCTGGGTTTCATCCTTGGAACGTAGAAAAAAAAAAAAAAAAGGGGGTGAAAAAGGGGGAGTGTCAAAGTGTTATCTGGAGTAGTCATCGACAATTACCAGAATATATTTCGTCCATTTAGCTTTGTAACCCGATTGGCCACATAAGTTCATATGAAGCAAATTTAATCGTCCTTTTGAACTTGGAACAGTCTTTGACTTGAATGAACTTCGTTTTGCTTTACGCACTTCACAAGAGGAACATAGTTGATCCTTGACATACTTCAGTCTTGGCAAACCAATCACAACATCTTTCTTGAAAGCAAGTTGATGTAGTCGAAGTTGGATGAGAAAGTCTTTGTTGCCATAACCACGCTTGAATTGGTGATGCTTTAGCCTAGGAGACAGGTTGGAGTTGATGAAGTTTGTTTCTGAAGAGAAATTGTATAGAGATCAGTTCCACGATTACCGGTTAGTAAGTCGTTTCCTTGAAGATCTCTAACAAAACACGTAGATTCCAAAATAAACCTCCAAATCCGCTTCACAGGAATTGGCATCGAGAAAAAATTGTGATTGAGACTTCAACGCATGTAGACCTTTGATCGGAGATATTTCCTTGAAACCAAATCTCCATAACCCAAGATTTGGCGCAAATTGATCATGCCAAAACGAACAGTACCCAAGTATTTTTCAACAAAAATTGGTCATAGCAGAGTAGATTGCCGTCATGTGCTTTGTGCATCAGAGTCAATAATGAATAGGATGAGTTGAACAATCTACAGTGAATTAGAGGACGTGGAATACATAGACAATTGGATCCTAAGTGTTTGTGAGTATTTAAAGACATTAGTTACCTAAGATACATTATCTATGAAAAACTAACTTTTCTTAGTCAACACTTTCGTTTCTAACTTTAGGTACATTTCCTTGTTGTCTTAGGAACCCATTGTATATGCTGTGTATGGGCATTGTTGTGTATCCATCATTTCCACGCTACTTGACTTACTTATACAACATCATTTAGTATCTCTTTTGATTTTGTAATAGTGTATTCTGTTGCAACTGTTTTCTTATGGGGGTGTTGCAACATATTTGTTCGCTTGACTTTTGGGTTTTCCAGTACTAATAGGCACTCCATTAGGCTTCTTAGTTCTAGCATTCACGTCTTTCAAAAACTTAGAAACACAAGCATCATGATTCGCATTAAACATACATTTTCCACAAGTAGCACAAACAGCATTAACATTCGAAGTTCTGGATTTTAAACTGTCATTACACAGGTCAATATCTTTAATTACAGGACTTTGTTTGGATTAGAATCTAGAAATCCTAGTGTTATTCTTACTCCAGGTCTTCTTAAACTTCACATGACTAGTGGTTGGCCATTGACCTTATCTTTCATTTGATTGCTCCTAGGCTGTGGTCTGCTAACATTAGTTTTGTGAGCTACTCTTGTAGATGTAGATACGCGAGGATTAGTATTCCTAGAAGTTTGATTCAACTGTGGTGCTCTAGTTTGTGTGGTACTACTTGCAATTCGATACATGGCTGGTTTAATCACATTTGTGTTTCTTACAACTAGCGTAGCTTTGAGGGTAAATTCTAGGGAGTGATGGTTTGATAACCCTCTGACTCATTAGTTTTTAAAACCGACTTTTTTTTTGCAAAATATTTTCTCTCAAGAGAGTCTGAAAAAGGAAAGCCAGGTTTTCATAAAAACAGATGGTTTTGGAATACTATGGGAATTTGGTTGTCGATCAATAGGATGGTTATTCAAACTTAGTATCCACTGTTTTCCTTTGCGTTTTTCAATGAGTTCTTTTAACTCACTTATTGCATTGTTCTTTTCTTGCAGTTGAGCTTTCAAATCTTGTTTTTCAAAATATTGTTTTCATCGTTCCTTTCGAATACATTTGACGCCTTTCTTTGCACACTGTGTACATTTTTCAGTTGTTCTTGACATTCTTGTAAAGCTGAGTTCAGAGAATTTGAGTGGTTTTTCTAATTTAGCAAACTCCGTAAAAGCTTAGTGTAAATCTCTTTACTTACAAATTCAGTTTGTTCAGAAAGCTTTTGTGCAAGACAGTCACATTCCCTGACTTTATGAAGATATAAGCATTGTAATTCAGTGATCTCATCTAAATCAGATGAAGATTACAAATAAGAACACATAACATCTTTAGACACACATTCTTGCAAATTATATTTACATGTGGAAAATTTGCCTTATCAATTCTTGTCATTCAAGTTTCATCTTCAAGAGATTCTACGTACTTTAAATCTGCTTTCATTTTCTGCTTAAGTTCTTGTACAAATGCGTATCTATCATTATGAGTCTTAAGGGCATAGGGGGCATCAAAAATGTTTCTTAACTAGGATTTCCATATCTTGCGCAGTTGGGTTACGAAGATGAAGAAGGTCGTTTGAATGTTTTACCCATGCTTGATTGACAATTTCTTTCAGATGATTAATGTTATTCGTCATGACATTATATGCTTGTCTACTTTTGCTTATTGATTTAGACACTGGTAAGAAATCTATGTTTTTGAAAATATTTGTTTTGTTTTCACAAATGATTTTCTCCACATTTTCTTTCTTATTTCATTTGCCTGTGCGAACTGAATTTCATAATGCTGGTCTTTATGGTAGACTGGGGGTTTAAAAATTTCATAAAGACTATTTAACTTTGTGTAGTCAAAAGGTTTCACTAAGTCTTTATTCAATTTTGATCGACTCTCGTTATCAAGAGTTATGAGTCTACTTCCGATCTGGGGGGGGGGGGGAAACGGGGGGGGGGGTAGGTTTTTGTTTGCAGGATCAGATTGGTCATGTACGCATGCATACGAAACAATGGGTATCTCATTTTTGAGCATTTTTGAGTACTTGGATTTTGCAAAGGTAGGTTTCCATTAAATGTAGGGCTTTGGGTGCTAAACATATGAATGGTTGGATTGATTGACTCGTTTGTAAAACAAATTTCATTCAAAAACTTTAATGTTTTCCATTGGAAATCAATTTTGTCAATATCTTTGTCTTCTTAAAGCTTTAAATCCGTTATTACCTTTGTTTTCTCCTGACAGACCTTCGTAATGTTATTGGTTTAAAAAAGACTTGTTTTGACTAAATCATCATGGTTTCTCTTTGCATTGAAATTTCGTAGGGCTTTAACTTTTAAACTTTCTTTTATGTTTGTTTCTTTTTGAGCTAATAGTACTAGAGTTCAATTTAACCTTCGTTTAGTTTTTCATAGTCAACTGTACTAAGATATTAAAGCTTGAACCTCTCAAAACTCAGTCTGTTTATTTTGAAGTGCAAACTAGGCAAAAGTACAAAACTATCCCGAATACTATTAGTTTCCACCTAGAGTTCTACTAGTTTCCGCAACGAATAGATTTTGCTACTATCAGTTAACTCTTGATTCAATGTTGCATTTGCTTTTTTTAATTGCTTTTGAATCTTTTTTGGTTTTATCGACATCAAGTTTTAATTATCATTAATTAGCGGTGCAACACACTAATCATCACATTCTACTTTCATTTTTTGGTCAATCCTGGATATCATTATCACACAATATTCCGGGAGTCAGGTAGTGACATTACTATCACACGTTTCCACTGCAATTAGTTACTAATGGAATTCAGATTGGTAAAAATGTTGTATGTAATTGGCATTCACAGTTTCGTCAATATCGTATGTTCCTGTTCCAATGGCTAGCGTCGTGCCTGAAATCTGCATTAGGAACTCCTGAATTCTTTGCCATGTAATGTAATTGTGCTTCCAATTCTTGTTCATCAATCTCTTCATCCGTGTCTGCTAGCCAGTCAGATTGCTCTGCTTGAAGTTGAACACCTTTCTCAGCTTGTTTGCACAGCAACATCTTTTCCTTGTGATACATGGAGTCTTTAACCCGTTTTGGCTTTCTGCATTCCTTAGCATAATGACCAAATTCCTTGAAGTTAAAACACTGTATCCCAGACTGTTGCACTACTGGACCACCTACAGTTTCCCTAGCCCCAACAACATCACTGCCTGCTGATTCCAAACTGTCTAGTTTGATTGTTCATTCTTGTACCTGTAGTTGTATCCACATTCTTGTTTGTCTGTTGTTTGAGGATAGTTTTGAGGTTATGTTGTTGGTAGTTTGTAGAGTGTCTTGAAGTACTTGGCAATGAGAGGTAATTTTTCTGCATGTCTTTAACCTTTCTGAGCTTGTTCAGAATCACTGTCTTCTTCAGAAGCTAACTCAGATGGTGGTGTGATTGGTTTGGCTATCTTTTTGCCTTTGTATTTGTTGTAGTTGCATGAGATCTGGTTGGAAGTGAAGCTTTTGATGTTGGTGCATATGATTTGTGAGGTTTTGATGTTTGGTAATAAGGGTCTTGAAGTGTTTGAGCAGTAGCAACAAGTGCTATTGGGTTTTAGTAATCTCTTGGCATTCTTTCAGCACAGAGTTCATTACTTCCTTTGGTATTGTTTCAGAATGTCAAAGAGCTTATGGTATGAAACTTCATCCAACTTGTGTTGTTGCTTGACAATTGTTACAAATCTTGACCATTCTGGTTGAAGTTTGTTGAGAAATTGAACATGACTGCTCGTAGAACTGTCAAATTGTTTCTGATCATTTCATTTCATCTTTTCTTTGTAGAATCTTTGTGTGTAAGAATCAATGTTTCTCCCTGAGAGGTGATTTGTCCAAAACTCCCAAAATATGTTTATCTTTGACATCTTGGAATATGAGTGATTCACCTTGTTGTAGCTTTCGATGGCTTTCCCCACATTTCTTGAGCTGTTGACATGCATCAATTGTTGAGTATTATTTCATCTCCATTTCCAGTCAGAGTATCAAATGTAATCGTTCTTTTTCTGATTCAAAATGAGCTATGTTATAGGAGTGATTCGTCAGCATTCTTATATAGTTATAATAAAAATATATAATTTGATGACAACAATTACCAATTACACTTGAGGACAAAGGTAAAAGGAAATTTTCACATATATTTAATATTAATATGTATATTAACCGGGGGAAAAAGACCCTAGGGCACGTTGGTAGTGAGGTGTTGTGTGAGACGTTTATAAGGGTTGAGGGTGTTGAGGTCGAAGGTTCGAGCCTTGCTCACCCCCGATTTCCATCTTCCCCTTTTTTTATTTTTGAAAACTTATAAAAGCAAAGTTGTAGAAAAGATGAAAATAAACACTTTTAATAAAAGAAACTTTTTATGAAAAACACTAAATAAGCTGTAAAACAGCTTAAAACTTGACAGATACTACTTAACTTTATTTTTGGTCTTATAGAAAACTTTTTAAGCTACAAAACTAAATAAGCTATGACAAAGAACTATAAGCTAAATTTCCTACCTAACCCTACCCTAATCAGTTTAAAATGACAGAAATAAGCACTAAAATATAAGCCATAAGCAGAAACATCTCAATAAGCCCTTAGGAAAGCTTTAAACCAAACAACCCATAGGCAGACTTTGAGCTTAAGTTTAAACTAGCAAATGAGAACTTTAGACAAAATGGCTAGCTTAAACCTAGACCTACTAGCTACTTAAAAATGCTTTTGAAAGGGAATCTGAAACTCAATTAGGCTATTAAAATGCTTATTGAAAAAGCTATGCAGGCAGACTACACTATCTTTTTTTTTGGTTTTTTAGAAATTTATGAAAAGAAAAGTGTTAAATTACAGATCAAAAACAGAGGACTAAATAAGCTTTTAAACCTAAAATAAGACATAAACTATCAATATTAGCCTATAATCTACTTGTGCAAGAAATTTGGAAAACTAAAACTAACTTTTACTTGCTAAAAATTAAGATTGAATTTTGACTTTTTGACTGTTTTTACTACTGATGCAGACCTAATGACTTAGTCTCATCAAACTAAAAACTCTCAAACAAGAGCTAAGAAGGCAATAATAACAACTAGAACCAAATAAGCTTAAAATGATTATGACAAACTGACTAAAGCTAACAGATGTGAACAAATTATGAAAAACTTGATTTGAGACTACAAACACCTTAAATCCATGATTCATAAACTAACAAATGAGTTTAAAAGTTGAATTAAAGGAACAAAAGGCTATGGATAGTACTAACTTAAGTTAGTACTGCCATAAGCCAAACACTCCTTTAAAAATTCTAAATTCCATTTAAGCTTATGAAAATGAAAATAAGGGCTTAAAACTAAGATACCAGATATTACACAACTTATAGCCACCTTAATAAAGCTATAACAACAAACAAATAAGCCAGAATCTAACAGCTACTTATTATGCTAATATTTTTTATTTTTAATGATTTTTAAGACAAAACATGAAAATCTAAGATCTACACTACTAAACTCAAAAACAGATAATCAAACATATTCAATAAGCATAAAAAGATGACAATAAGCACAAATAAGCAAGATTATAAGAAAAATAAGCAAATTTTAAACTAGAAAATTAAGATAGAAATAGAAATAGGAACTTACCAAAACCTTAGCTAAACAAAGGCAATAAAAGGTTGAAAGAGCATTCAACACCTCTAGCTTATAACAAGGATAAGCTAGTAAGGTCATATGAACTAATCCATAGCTAGTTCATCATCCAAAAGCTCAAAATCCATAAAGCAAAGGTAATTAACTGATTTTAATAGTTTAAGTATATAAATGATCAATTGAGCTCAAATCTAAGCTTAGAGACTTAGATAAGCTTATGAAGAGCTTTTGAGAGCTTATGAGTGATTTGAGAGCTTATAGAAGAGTAGAGTAAATAAAAACAGATTTTATAAGGTAAACTTTAATTTTATTCATTAAAAACATATTACAAAGCTTGAAATTTAAACTACAAAAGCTTAATAAGAAATTACATTTAAAAAGAAAGTTACATAAGCTAAAATTCTATAAGCTACTAAAAACTAAAACTGGAAAAGAAGATATTGTGTGTGAGGATTGAGCTTGTATTTATAGCCTTTAGAGGATGCTTATAGGTCCTGAGTTTGTTATATGCTCCTATGATCTCGTCCCTTCAATCTAGCCAATCATTGGATCATAACTTTGAGCCGTTGGATTAAATGAGTGAGCACACGAATTGCCAACGTGGCATTCGTGTGTCAGACCCCTTTTGTGTTTCTCTTGCATGTAATTTAGTGCAATTTTCAAATGATTAGTGTGTTTCCTTCATTGCCCGCGTGTCATTCTTCTTAGGTTTCCACCAATGCGAGGACTTGTATGACGTTTCTTTGTGCCAGCGTGTAGCTTGGTACTTGAATTGCATAGCCACGTCCTTAATTTCAATTACCCCTTTGATTTTGACTTGGGGTAAATTAAAGAAGAAGATAAATAGTAACAACAACCTTTCGCGCGTTAAAATTATAACAGGGGTGGGTGTTTGACTTAGGGAAAACGGGCTTTGACCTGGGTTTTAATAAAAGAAATGGATTGGGCCGGGTAAATTAGTTTCGGGCTTGGGTTTATATATAAAAGTTAACTGGTGTTAACTCTTTATATATTAAAGAGTTAACACCGTTAGGGTTTAGGGGACCATTTTTTGCAATTTGGTTTTCTTTGAGGGACTATTTTGGGAATTTTTGGGATTTTTGTCTTCATATGGTTGACTTTGGTTGACCAAGGGTTGACTTTGAAAGCATTCTTCAGGCTCTTGTACACTCTTTTCCGTTCTCGTGTCCGTGTTTGTCCGGTTTGAGTTGACTTTGTTGACCAATGGTTGACTGGAGTTGACTTTTGACCCTTCTTGCTAACAAATCCCTGGGTTTTGTACACTCTTTTCCTTCTCGTGTCCGTGTTTGTCCGGTTTTGACCATTTTCTTGTGATTTTTGCTATATCCGTACCTACACAATCACAAAGACAAAACAAGCAATATAAAAGCATTTTAAGCACAATTTTGTCTTTTATGGGTTATTTTTGATATAAAATGGATATGTGTTTTTACACATATCAAAATTCCCCAAACTAAGCGATTGCGTGTCCTCACGCAATATCATATGCTTTAAAACCAAATACCTCAAAACTTTCCCAAACTAAATCTTTGAAAAGTAGCAAAGACTTTCGTGGAGAAAGTTTAGAAATCACAAGTTATAAAACACCCCATTTTCCATTTTTAATTTTTTCTTTTAAACTGAAATTACTTCGACTTTCATTATTTCCATAACTGTTAGGGATCATAGAACAAGATGCATTTCGATCCGAGAATGCCCCAAAAAGGATAAATTCATCGTCCCTGACTTTTCACTTATCCAAACCAAGCTTAAAACGAAATCACAACTAAATATCAGTAAAGATGCTAACACTACTCATATTTGCAACTTGTGAACTTTTTACTCCCGAAAATTATTATATCTTACGTGAATGTACTATTTTTAATTTCAACCATGGATCAACGTTTTGCAAAATACTATGTTTCACGTTCCATCCAAGAATAATGAGTTTGAAGGCGAAATCATCCCATGTAGCGACTTTCATCTCGGCACATCCCAACCTTGCGGCTAAGTGACCAGGCTTTTGACACCCCACAGAGACTAGTATCGGGACCCACGGACCTTAGGTTTCAAAAACTCTCAGGTTTCTCGTATGTTTATAGCTTATAAAATAGAATAGTCAAAGTTCAAAAGCATATTTGAATTTTACAAAAATAAATATATGTATTAATTTAAACTTAATATTAACATTTATGCAATTGTAACCCTCGACCTTTTAGAAGGCTGCAACATCGGTTGTGAGCCGGCAAAATGCAGCAAACTTTTATCAGTCTCGGATTTTTATTCTTACTATGGGCTTTCTTTAGAAGACTACCACATCGGTTGTGAGCCGGCGAGAGGTAGTAAACTTTTATCAGCCCACAACTTTTATTATTTTTTTTTTATTTTTCATTATTTCATCCATCATCATTTTTTTAAAGGAAACTTCTTTTTGAAAAATTCAAGTATAAGTTTGAACTAAGACTAAATTTTTTGCTATATATTACATAAAAATTGTTGATTTAAGTTTAATCTCCAAAAATAGGACGTATATTAATCTGATTGGAAGCTTATGGGAGAAAAAGCCACAAATTACATATATGAGCTCTTAAGATTTCCAACTAATCCTTGTTTAGCATCACACTCATACTTAACTCTATCATTTTTCGTTTTTCGCGAACGGTTAGCCTAAAAGTTAAGAAACAAGCTAGAGCTCAACACGCTCGATCGAGTCAAAATTTACTCTTATTCTACCCAGCAGGAAAGTCAAAATTGTGACAAAAATACTTATTTTATTTTTGAAAATTTTAAAAAATTTCATATTTTTGAAAATTTTGGTGGGAAAACGGGGTACGTGAGAACAACGGGTAAAAGTAGGTAAGATCATATCGAAGATATACTACCCCATACTAAAATTAAACATTGTCCTCAATGTTTCCTAGCCTAAGACTTAAAAAACCCCATACTAGAACTCAAAAAGGTCGAATGCATAACTCAAGCCTGAAGAAAGTATCACAAAAATCTTAAGCCGTTTATTAAGTGTGCTAAAAGATAAATGTTAGTCGATAATAATCTTTAGGATATCGGATTTCCCCAAACTAATGGCAAGCAAAGGCTAGGAAGCTCGAGTGGACCGGGACAAAACACCGAACACGAGAGTCTTCAGAAAATTTTGGGTCAATCCTGCAAACAATCACAAGTACAAACACAACAAGAATCGGAAGAGTACAAGCCTCCTCACATCACAATAGAAATAAGAAAGAAAATAGAAAATGGATAAGCATGGGGTGCCTCCCACGAAGCGCTTTGTTTTTGGTAACCGAGTCACATAGCTTGACTCGATCCCCGAATTCATTCGTCCTTGGAGAGAGTAAATGGAAGAGAAAATCTCAATCGGGCTTTCATTAATGTTTGGATAAACATTTAAGCACATGAAAGTTCCATCCCGATGAGATGCCACCGGCTCTAAGTGGAGATGCCGGGGTCAAAAATGGTGTCCTCATTTTTGGTGGAGGAAAGTAAGGGAGAAACCTCAGGGTAAGTGAGATACGGGAGAAAAGTCCGAGTGACAAATGTGAAGGAATCGTCAACTTCAACATTAATCTCACCTCCCCCTGGGTCAAAACATTCATCTTCATTAAGCTCATCAACATTGTTTATCACGGGTGCATCGGTCTCAACAATTAAGCTAATCTCAACATCCGGTGGTTCTGGAGGAGGACGAGGAAATGACGGATCATCATAAAGATCAAAGTGAAATGATTCAAACTCGGGAAGTTCCAAAAGAGGGTCATTTGAATTATCAGAAATAACAATGCTAATCAACCCTCCCTGATCGGGCTCAACCTCAAAAAGAAACGAATCATACTCGGGAAGAGAGTTATTAGCATGAGTAGTGGTACTGCCACTTCTCGTCTCTTCCGTATGATCGCTAAAAGTCTCGAATTCAGGTAAAGAGTTATCCGAAAAAGAGAAAGAAGTATCGGACTTCTCAAAGAACGAATCAGAGGATCATCTTGGGAGAAAATGTAACATGATCTGTCTTCATTCTCAATGTGGTGTGGTTTTATGATCAAATAATACTATCGGAAGAGTTGATTATGGGTGGTATCATCATTAAGCTATCCTTTCATGATATGTAAGGTGTCTCCTTCGGAGTCATAATAAACCGTTCTTAAATATAGTATGACTTCGATAGCATAGAAAAGCATCAATTCTCTTCATTATCGCCCTCCTGGATCAAAACTTTCAGCCTCATCAATTGGAGCCATATTACAAAATTCATTTTCCAATCATTTGTTTTACATTTCAAATCAAAATAAATCATCATCTCTCGAAAGGTGGATCATGATGAATCCTCGAGAATGGAAAACAATGCTTTTCAAGGTAGTATTCGATCATGGTGGTACGTAAAATTCAATGTTGTCTTCTGGAGCGAGACACCCATCTTTATTAGAATCAGAAAGAGGTGTGACTAGGAAAGTCGACTCATCAAGGTTGGAATCATAAGAATCCTTGCACTTGATATCCTTTAACATTTCATCAAAAAGAGGGTTTATGGTTCTAGAATTGAAATTGACATCAATTTCGAAAAGAGGGTTAGATAAAGTCACGGAATCATCATGTGGATCTTTGATGGAAGAGAAATCATCACACGAAGGTAAAACGTTCTTACTATCACTCCTGGATGTTTCCTCAGATTCTTTTGGGATTGGGACAATTTCCTCATCACTAAAAGTACTAAGGTGTTCGTCCCCCATTATGAGAGAATCCTTGGGCTCAATAGAAGGTAAGGTGGATGTGATTGCAAAAACCAAAGAAACTTGAGGTGGTTTGTTTGAATGAAAAATGCTCTCCTTGCAAATAACTTTAAAATTCTTCAAACAAGGTGTGATACGAGTTTGGCGTTTAGCCGTCGGCTCTGCGAGATTCTTCACTTCCTGCTTTTCTTTTTCATCGTTGACATCTTCTGGTGGAGTTAAGAAAACTAGAGCGGGTTCGTTGGTAAACTTTTTAAAACTATCCTTGCATGCGTCATTAACCATTTTAATTGACTCGTTTTCATGCTTTTGAGGATGTTTTGACGTGCCATTGACATGAAAAGTCATTTGTTCATTTCCATCCCTTAAAACAAGCTCTCCTTCGTATACATCAATTAAAGCATGGCTGGTTCTCAAAAAGGATCTCCCAAGTATGAGAGGAACTCGAGGATCGGCTTCAAAATCAACAACAACAAAGTCGGTAGGAAAATGGAAATTCCCAACTTTGACAAAAATATCTTCGGCGAGTCCTTTAGGACGAGTAATCGATCGGTCCGCTAACTCTAAAGTCATCCGAGTTGGTGTAAGTTCCGGCAGAGAAAGCTTTTTCCAAATAGAAAGAGGCATAAGATTTATGCTTGCGCCAAGATCGGCCAAGGCGTGGCATACATCCATTCCTGGGAAATTACATGGAATAAGAAACTTGCCGGGATCTCCAAGCTTTTCGGGAAGCTTTTTGAGGAGCATTGCCGAGCAATTCTCGTTCAACGGTATCTTAGCTAACTCAAGCAACTTTTCCTTATTCATGAGCAAACTCTTAATCGTAGGAGCAAATCTTGGCATCAAAAGTAAAGCATCCGCGAAACTAATGTCGAAGCGCAAATCTTGAAAGATTTGGAAGATCTTCTCCATTTGATTCGAAGCTTTGTCACGGGACTTTTGATCATCACGTCGTGAAGGATATGGAATATTTGGCTTAGGTAAACTCTTCGGAATATCGGATTCCGGAATGGGAGTGGTTTTAGGCAAAGTCTTCGGAACATCGGGTTCCGGAATAGAAATGGGGATAACCGGAGGTGGGATTTGAGCGGTACTTCCTTGGAAATTTGTTTGCTCTTTATCCGTTGTCTCCTCGGTTTCTCGTTCCACTACCTTTTTAGGAGAAGGATTAGTAGGAATCGAGGGTCCCTCGTAAGCAACACCACTTCGAGTAGTGATCGCTTTCATCTCACCCTTCGGGTTTGGAATGGTATTACTCGGAAGAGTACCCGAAGTTGAGGCTTGGTTTTGAAACAATCCACAAATCATGTTTTGCAAATTATTTTGAAAGGTACAAACTTCAAACGAGAGAATCTTAATCACAAATACCCGGCAACGGCGCCAAAAATTGATTCGTTAAAATCCAACAAACTTAAATATAAAATATAATATGATAGGAAATTACCAAATTACCCTTGAGGACAAAGGTAAAAAGAAAAATCTTCACAAATATATATAATATAATACGTATATAAACCGGGAAGTATGATTCTCGGGTCGTTCCCCAACGATTTGTGAAATTGAGACCACGTTTGTTGTTCGGACAATGATTTGAATTGGAAACAAAGATTGATTTGATTATCTATTTCTACAAATTAAAAACAATTAAAATAAACAAATGATAACAATTAAGCACGAAAACAAATAACGGGAAATTAAACTTTAACTAAAAATGCAAAACGGGAACCCTAAACGGTAGTTAAAAACCCTAAATTTCCAAAATTAATCCTAAGATGAAATTTTCTCTTTTAATAGACTCTAATTGACTAAAAAGTAAGTTTAAAGAAAACTAGAACAAAAACGGAATTAAAATGAGCTTAGAAACACGAAAAATGTAAACGGGAACGAATCCCGTTCTTTAAAAAATGAAATTTTGCAATTTTAACCCTACGGAAGTAAAACTAATTTTCCTAGAAACTTTACGATAAAAGAAAATTTTCTAAAAAAGAATTATATTTTTTTGATTATTTTTCTATTTTTTATGATTTTTTAAAGTTTTTAATAAAAATAAATGTTTAAAAATACTAAACCAATTATAAAAATTCTAAAAAAATACAAAAAATAGCTTGAACTAAAAGGGTCCTAAGAAAAATAAGCTTGGTTACACAGCTTATCGAATAAGCTGTGTAAAAAGCTTAAAACAGCTTATAAGCTAAAATGGGTAAAATGTATATAAGAAATAGATATTGTAAAACTATAACGAAAAAGACCCCAGGGCACGTTGGTAGTGAGGTGTTGTGTGAGACGTTTATAAGGGTTGACGGTGTTCAGGTCGAGGGTTCCAGCCTTGCTTACCCCCGATTTCCATCGTCCCCTTTTTTTTATTTTTGAAAACTTATAAAAACAAAGTTGTAGAAAACCTGAAAACAAACAACTTTAATAAAAAAAATTATTTTTGAAACTCAAGAAATAAGCTGGAAATAGCTTAAAAAGAAAAGAAAAGCATTTAACTATATCTTTTTGGACTTTTCATTTA
This sequence comes from Tanacetum coccineum, assembly GCA_026074375.1. Taxonomy (NCBI): domain Eukaryota; kingdom Viridiplantae; phylum Streptophyta; class Magnoliopsida; order Asterales; family Asteraceae; genus Tanacetum; species Tanacetum coccineum. The sequence goes on along the minus strand of BQNB010010501.1, from coordinate 66,213 downwards.
AATTTACAATTCAAAATGCTAACAATAAGCTAAAAGCTACTATCTATCTAAGACTAACCTAATAAGCAAATATAAAAAGAAAAGAGCAAAATAATAAGAGGGAAAAGGCTTAAATAAGCTCAGCAGTACTAACTTAAAAGTTAGTACTGCTAGCTTTAAACTTAAAGCTGCTAAACTTCTAAAACTAAATAAGCTAAAAGCTAACCTAAATAAGCTGGATTTTACTTAATTCTAGACTTAATAATTACTCTAAACTAGAAACAAGCACAAATAAGCAATCCATAAGCTGAATTATCAAATTTTAACACTCAAACTTAGACTGAAAACCAAACAGCCTTTAGGGACACTTTGAGCTTAAATTCTAATAAGCAAATAGAACCTTATGCCTTAGTGGCTTATATTTTTAGAAACCTTATACTACTAGCTACTTAAAACAACTCTTAAAAAAACGGTATTTTGAAATACCAATGATTAATGGAAAATTAATTGAAAAAGAGCTTGCAGACAGAATACCATATTTTTTTGGTTTTTTAAATTTTATGAAAAGACAAATAACAACTTTTTAGCTTAAAAACAGATAAGCAAATAAACTTTTTTTTTTTAAAGCTAAAATATAGACATAAATTATCTTATGGACTTCAACTAGTAGTGGCTATGAAAATCAAATGCTAAAAAACTACTTAGCTCAATGAAAACTTAGATGGGAATCTGGATTGTTTTTGCCTTCAATACCTACTGATGCACTTGATCAAAAGCGCCCTAAAATATAATATGCGCACTTTAGAGAAAACTTATTTGGACTACTCTAAAGAACACCAAACTCAGATCAATGAATTGCAAAAATAATAGCTAGAAATCAGGTGAAGATAAAATTCTCTATGACTGACCTATTAGACCACTATTCAAATTTTAAGCTAGAATTCCTATATAATACTTGATCTCATACTTTAAAACAATCTAGAAACCCTAACTAACTTTTTATACCCAAAAATGAAAATCAAATTCAGATTAGGCACTAAATGGTACACAAGCAACACTAACTTTTGGTTAGTGATGCTGTGCCAAACACTCCCTTAAACTTGATAATTTCCATTTTAACTTATGAAATAGAGATTTAGTGATTAAAACTTAAATACCAGATAATGAACAGATTATAACAACCTAAACAAGCAATTATCAATAAGCAAATAAGCCAGAAACAATAAGCTACTAGTTATGCTAACTATTTTTGAGTTTTTGACTATGCGCTTATAAATCAAAAAATAAGAAAGCTAAATTTCTATGCTATAAAACTTAAAATCAGGTATTCAAACATATTTAATAAGCACAAAATAGACTAATTAGCATCAAAAGAAGCTAGACTTATAAGAAGAATATAAGCTTATGCAAAATTAAAGCTAAGATACTTGAAAATTAAAGGAAACTTACAAAAGCCTTAGCTAAACAAAGGCAATAGTGCTCAAAAGAGCTTTCAACAGCTCTAGCCTATCACAAAGGTAAGTTAGTAAGGTCACATGAACTCATCCATGGCTAGTTCATCATCCAAAAGCTCAAAATCCATTTAGCAAAGGTATTTGACTGATTTTAAGAGTTTAAATAGATTAGATGCTTACTATGAGTCAATTTTGAGACTTTTAGAGACTCAACTAAGGCTTGTATGAGCTTATTAAGAGCTTTTTGAATACATTAAACATGAGCAATTTTTGAGGATTTTAAGATCTTGTAAAGTGTTAAACGGATTAGGTAGAAAAAAGGAAGATTTCATTAATATTAAAAACTGGTTTACAATATGGTAAAAGCTAAGAGTACAATAAGTTGAAAAAAAGATTAACTTCTTAAGCTTTAAATTTTAAAAGCTAAAAATTACAATTTAACAAAAAAAATTCAAAGCTAAAAACTAGATATCGTTTGTGTGAATGTGAGGGGATATTTATAGCCTGTAAATGAAGCTTCTAGGACTTGGATCATACTCCTTTTCGCCTTTTATTGTCCCTTCATTTTTTCTCATATTGGGATTCCATCTTATCAAGTTGGATTAATTGGGGGTGAGTACAGGATTACTAGCGTTGATTCCGTGAATTGTGTCAGACCTTGTGCTTCTTTTGCACTCACTTTAATGCAAAATCCCAATCATAAGTGTGTTTTCTCCTTTGCCCGCGTGTCACTCCTTATGGGCTTCAACCAATCATATGCTTGTGTGACGTATAACTCTGCCAAGGTGGAGGGTTTCACTTGAATTGCGTAGCCACATCCTTAATTTTCATTTCCCCTTTTTTTGAGCCCGAGGTAAATTTAAGAAGAAGGTGAATAGTAGTAACAATATTTCCCGCGTAAAAACTTGTATAAAAGGGGTGTGTTTGACTTTTCTTTTGACCCGGGGTTATACTCGTTTGACTTTGGGCTTATAAAGGGTTTTGGGCCGGGGTAAGGTTTTGGATTTGGGTTTATATAAGAGTTAACGGGTGTTAACTCTTTATATATTAAAGAGTTAACACCGTTAGGGTTTAGGGGACCATTTTTGCAATTTGGTTTTCTTTGAGGGACTGATTTGGTATTTTGGGTTTTGTCATTTAGTGAGTTGACTTTGGTTGACTAAAGGTTGACTGGAGTTGACTTTTGACCTTTCTTGCTATCAAATCCTCGGCTCTTGTACACTCTTTTCCGTCTCGTATCCGTGTTTGTCCGGCTTTGACCGTTTTCTTGAGAATTTTGCAATATCCGTACCTACACAATCACAAAGACAAAATAAACAATATTCAATCATTTTAAGCACAATTTTGTCTTATTAGGGCTATTTTTGATATAAAACGGATATGTGTTTTCACACATATCTGTCAACGGTCACAGCAAGTTTCAAAAATAATACCCACTCATGGATTATGCAAGTAAGTAACATACACATGCGAAAGATTCGCCAATTAAAGTCACCCACAATCTGGGTCAAATCAAATCTCAACATAAGTCGCGTGCTCTGGGGGGGTAACAATGACCTCCAGGCTTCATTTATGAGTACAAATCTATACAATGACACCTCCCCTTACACTCTTATACTGAGAACAATTACAAACATTTTGTAATTGCAATCGCGAGATGAGATTAACATTACATACATACAATTTTTCCAAAAAGGGGATACATCATTGGCTTTCAAGCAAGTACATCAAACGTAATGGTTTCAAGTTTCAATACATACACTTCATATACATGAACTCTACTAGAGGTCTAATCCAAAAAGTGTAATAGCTTAAAGAATACACGATCTCCACGCCGGGGGTTGACAAGATAAAACTCTGTTGGCAATAATAATCTCATCAATGGACCCTATTCTTCCCTTTTTTTTTTTAAATTCTTGAAATCCTCTACTTACTAGTACGTAGACCGTTAATATGTATGAAGATTTCCGTCTAGGAAAGCATTCGAGTCTAATTTCCAGAAAACATAGGGCTCCCCACATGCCCAGGAAAAGTTTTAGATCCAAGGTAAAATTTACCATTTTACCCATATTTATCAAAGCTCGCCATTTCTAAATTTTTTACAGTTTCCCACTATACTGAGTGATATTTTTAAACCGTACGTTCGCAAAAAACAAAAAGCCGAAACGATTCCTTTCCGCTCTCAAAATCTAAGTTTTTTCAATATCTAGAACTTACAGTTTTACATATTTAGGTGTTGCTATATAAGTTTTTGGACTTATTACTCATTCAAATTCTGGTCTCAATTTTTGATTAGTTTTGCCAATTTGGTGATATCTCATTCGTTGGGCGTCGATATGACTCCATCCAAATTCCTACATATACCTAAGAGGTTTCTCTACCCATAGTTTAAATTTCTCAGGTCTTTCTTAGAACCAAAAATATTTTAAAACATACCTAACAAGCTGCTATCCCAAAGCAATCCCCAAAGAAATTTTGACAAATTTTTGTAGTTTACGAAAATAAGTGTATTTTGAAACTTATTGATGCTTTTGATGTGAAACCAAATGGAGGTAATAGTCCTAAGAGCCTTCTACAGATACCTAAGTTTTCTTTTGAAAAGTTATTATAAAAATATGGAGTTATACTCCTTTTCCCAACGGTATACCAAATTTGACTAGTTTTAGTAAAACGATGATATCTGCAGTCACAAGGAGGGAGTTACGACCTTATCCAAAGATCCACTTACTAATTTAAGGACATACTTCCCACATCCATGTTGGATTTCCAGCGTACATTATGACCAAAAATTAATTCACAGCAACCTACGGACCTGCTGGTTACAAACTGCAGTAAATTCCATTTCAAAATCCAACCAAACACCATTTTAATTTCTCCAAACACCAATACAAAGCCATACCCAATGACTTAACACTCTTTTGAACACACCAACTCATGGTTTCCTAGACCCAAATGTTTCAAGACTTACTAAGTAGAGGTCGACACGAAAGAATCAATGCACAACACACCAACTTTATTCCAAAGCTCCGAAGATAGACGTTTCCAAACGACGTATTACGCGGGAATAAGTTAATAACCGTTTTCCAAAACAATAAAGGGTTCATGGGATGACATATAAAAGTCACACTCCTATCAACCAGAAAATCTCAAAACGATAGATTACGAAACAACATATGCGATTCAAAATCAATAAGAAGAGCGTTCAAATACAAAACCAATTAGTACAATTTACGAGTGGGATCGAAAACTAAGTCGTGTCCCGACATCAAAAGATAACAAAGTAAGGTCACGAAAAGTTTCGAAGATAATCGTATAACAAAGATGTTTTCATCATGTATCAAAATAATTTTATCATATCACATCAAAATGTTTAAAGAAATTAAACTCTTCGCAAGAAGCGAATATTATAACACCCCCATTTTTGACATATAACAACGGAAGCTAATCTGGGGTATTATTTCATAGTACAACAATCATAATCATAGTAAACGAATCAAAAGATACGATTTTAAAAGATAAGTTATCATTCATTATTTCATCAGAGTTTTTACAAACAGAGGTCCCAAAATCTACATGAAAACATAAAGATTGAATGATAACAGTTTAGCCATCTTCAAGTCCGTGCCACTCCGTGTCATAAGATGCTTAGTTACCTGAGATAAACATACTAAAAAGTCAACACAAAGGTTAGTGAAATTCATAAGTTTATGTTAAACAGTTTGAATACAAGTTCAATAGTGGGTTACGTTGTTATATACCCATAAGTGTAATAATTACAATGAGTAAAATTATTATAGAAAACAGTATTATTGCCCTAAGCTCATGACACCGAGACCTTGAGATAATCAATAATTACAAGAAATTGCCCCAACGGGTGCCTTTGCCAAACACCCGCATAGTGATTCAAATGAAGTGCGTTTGGTTACCAGAAAGTATAGGTACACCAACGGGGAAGCTCAGTCCCAAATAGATCTATTCACAGCATTCGTGCTTACTCCGAAAAATAATTAACGGTTCATGATAGCAGGGTCTTAATGGCAAAAGTAAGGACTTAGGCAATAATATATCAAGATAGCATATAGTTGGAAAAACACTCGTATTCATGGTTTATAACATGTATCCCCTCGCGGGTTTATGAAAACATTAGAAGATTTAAAATGCGAGGCTATGAATTCACCTTAATAAGGGAAATTTGATTGATGGCAAAAGTATATCAAGTGAAAGTAACGGCTTCGTCACGCAACCTGGGGTAATATGTCAAGTCTTAGTGTGATGGTTTATGTTTCAAAACTTTATAAAGTTTAACGTATTACTTTGATTTATTAATTTATGAAAATATTGTATCACTGTTCGGGCTATCATAATCCAGAGGCCATGTAGTATCGTTTGAGGAGTCAGGGCACTTTAAATAGTAAATCCAGCAAACTCGTCAAAACAAATACCTAAATGGAACCCCTCACATGAAATTCCCTAGTAACGTGATACGATAAGATTTTAAGTTTCTTCAAAAGCTAGTCGATGATAAGTTACGATAATTATATAACGTAATTGTTTTATAATGCATCAATTGTTGATTAATAACGATAATTATGTCGGGTTTTAATAAAATTGAGTTTTATAATATTAATATATATTTTTATAATTTATATAAAAATATTATATTTTATATATTTAAGTTTGCAAAAATGGTAATATATACCCTTGGTTTATAAACTTTTACAAGTTTAGTCCTTTATATATAAAGTATATATAATTTAAACCTTTAGCTTTAGAACTTGGCAAAATAGGTCCTTATAGTTATAACATTAGAATAATGACATTTTCAGCCCCTCTAGTTATAAATTTCAAAAAGTTACAATATATACCCCTATGCATGAAAACATTTGCAAATCAAGTCCAAAAAGTCATGCAAGCTTATTTTAGGGTTCCAAATGATATTTGCAGGTTATAGCTTATTAGAATAAGCAAAAATAAGATGTTCCAATGTAATAAAAGTTTAGAAAAAGGATTCGTTAGCTAGAAAATCAAAACGGGTCATTTTTAGGGTTTTCATAAAAAACGCATAGGTTTGAGGATTCAAGGCTTTAACAAGAGTTCATATATGATCTTAAGAGTATTATGAACATTCTAATACAGATTATAAGCTTATTGAACAATATTTTGAGCTTACTTGAGCTAAAATGGGTCAAAATGGGGATTTCTGGTTCTTACGCCTAGTAACGACTTCAAGGGTTCCTTTCTCTTGATTCTTGGCTTCTATTATGAGCTTAGGAACTTCACTTGACCTTCCTTGATCCTCCTTAGAACTCCATTTGTGTGTGTGATAGATTTTGAGGTGTGATTTGAATGAATGGGGGTATTCGGCTATTTATAGGTGCGAAAACACCTTGGTGGCCAAGTTTGGTGTTTTGATTAGTGTCAAGGCTAGGATATATGACCAAGGGCAGCTATGGTGATGACTCTTGAGGGTTAGAGGTGTAGCTAAGCTTGATGGAAGGTTATGGTGAAGGTAGGGGGTAACGAGTACAAAGGGGTGACAAGGCCAAACTTGGTGGCCAAGGGAGGTGATGGAGGTGCTTGGTTTCTTGCTTGTGACATGGTAGTGATGTCATAAAGGTGCTAGGGTGCTTGGTTGGGTTGAAAATGAGACAAAATGAAATAAAAAGGGGTGCCGGGTTTAATGGGTCATGGGTTAGGGTTTTATGGTTTAGGGTAGTTTAGGGTTTAGGATTAAGGTATAATGTTAGGATTAGGGTTTAGGATTAGGTTTAAGGTTTAGGATTAAGGTTTAGGATTAAGGTTTAGGATTTAGTTTTAGGTTTAAATTGAAATTAGGGTTTTAGGGTTTCGTTTAGGGTTTTAGATTAAGGTTTTAGGATGGGTTAGGGTTTAGGTTTAGGGTTTAGGAGTCATGCATTAAGTTCTTGTACCTTGTGCTAAAATGGTGGTAAAGTTTAAACATGATTTAGGAGCTTAACTAACCTAATTAGGTTTTTAGGCATGATTAGCTTATACATTGTGCTTTAGAAAGTTGTAACTTGATTTTAGGAGGGAAAAGATATTCAAATGTTGTGTTTGATATTTTTCACTGCTTTAGAGGCTTACACTAATTCATTTTATATGTATAAATTACATTATATTGGGTTTGATATAAAACGTTAACGTTTAATGCTTGTTTTGAATTACGTTTTAAATGTTTTTTGTTTATTACGGTAATAGATAATGTACTTGGTAAAAATGATATTAAGATATAGACTTGACATATTAGGATGTTTACATGATATAAACATAGATAGAATTGGCATAGGTAGGTTGCGTGAGCTCGTTTACTTTAGAGATGCAAGTTACGTTTCATAATGAGATAAAGCAAAAAATTTCCCTGTAAAAAGGTGGTATATATAATAGATGGATATTATAGTGCATCTAATTTAATAGATGGATAATTACATTGATGAAAATTAAGGGTTGTTATAGTCTCCCTCCCTTAAAAGAAATCTCGTCCCGAGATTTAGTTGGATGCCGGAGTGATGTTTGAAAACAGATGTGGATACTTGGCACGAATTTGATCTTCGCGTTCCCATGTAAATTCTAGTCCTCTTTTAGAGTTCCATCTTTACTTGATATGAATTACAAACTTTGTTTCAGTTGCTTGACTTCTCGATCCATGATCTCCACTGGTTCTTCCACAAAGTTGAGTTTGTCATCGAGTCAAAGCTCTTTCATTGGAATGACAAGGGATTCGTCAGATAAGCATTTCTTTAGATTAGAAACGTGGAAAGTATTGTGGACATTACTGAGCTATTCGGGAAGCTCAAGTTTATTTGCCACTAGGCCAATCCGTTCAAGGATTTTGAAAGGTCCAATGTACCGGGGGTTAAGCTTTCCTCGTTTTACAAATCGAATGACACCTTTACGAGGTGACACTTTTAACATAACTCGATCTCTAACTTGAAATTCTAAAGGCTTTCGTCTTATATTGGCATAACTTCTCTGCCGATCTCTTGTAGCTTGCAAGCGTTGTCGAATTTGCACTATCTTTTCAGTGGTTTCATGGATTATTTCTGGTCCCGTAAGTTGAACATCTCCAACTTCGGCCCAGGAAACAATTGATCTGCACTTTCGACCATAAAGTGCCTCAAATGGTGCTGCCTTAATACTGGCATGGTAACTGTTATTGTAAGAAAATTCTACTAATGGTAAGTGTTTTTCCCATCCTTTTTCAAAATCTATAACACAGGCTCGAAGCATATCTTCAAGTGTTTGGATGGTCCTTTCACTTTGCCCATCAGTTTTGGGATGATATACCGTACTCATGTCTAATTGAGTACCTAAAGCACTTTGTAATGATTGCCAGAATCTGGACGTGAAATGACTGTCACGATCCGAGATGATAGATATTGGCACTCCATGCCGGGAGACTATTTCCTTTATGTACAATCTTGTAAGGGTTTCCATACTATCTATCTCTCGGGTAGGGATGAAATGTGTGGATTTGGTAAGACGATCGACAATGACCCAGATTGTGTCATGTTCGTTTGATGTTTTGGGTAGTTTTGTAATGAAATCTATTGTTATTCTCTCCCACTTTCACATAGAAATCTCCGGTTGTACTAGTAAGCTGGATGGCTTTTGATATTCTGCTTTAAATCTAGAACATGTCAAACATTTGCCAACATATTCAGTGATGATTGCCTTCATGTTAGGCCACCAATAGAGTTTCTTTAGATCCTGATACATCTTGTCAGAACCTGGGTGAATGGAATACTTTGATTTATGGGACTCATGCATGATCAAGTCTCTCAGATTACCAAAGAGTGGTAACCAACTTTGATTCTTGATACATTGGGTTCCATTAGGACGTATTTCAAATGATTTGTCCATTCCTCGTAAGTTTTCAGCCTTGATGTTTTCTTCTTTAAGTGCTTCAGTTTAAGCTTTGAGAATTTATGAGGATAATTTTGGATGAATGGTCATAACTAATGATCTAACTCGGAGTGGTTTGATTTGTTCCTTCCGGCTTAAGGCATCTGCTACGACATTTGCCTTTCCAGGATGGTAGCGAATTTCACCATCATAATCTGCAAGCAATTCTAGTCAACGGCGTTGTCTCATGTTCAACTCTTTCTGATCAAGGATATGCTGAAGACTTTTACGATCAGTGAACACAATATATTTGGTGCCAAACCTTGATGGGATACATTACAGTAAACAACAAAATTGTTATTTCCTTCTGGTAATGCTAAGATTGGAGCTTCACATAGCTTTTGTTTAAGTAGTTGAAAAGCTATCTCTTGGTCTTCGCCCCAGATATACTTCTTGTTTTTCTGGGTTAATTCAGTCAAAGACTTTGCAATCTTTGAGAAATCTTTGATAAATCTCCGATAATAGCCGACAAGTCCTAAGAATTGATGTATTTCTGTGGGTGTAGTAGAAGATGTCCAATTATTAACTGCTTCAATCTTGGCGGGGTCAACATGAAGTCCTTGACTATCAATTAAGTGTCCAAGAAATTGCATGATATGAATCCAGAAATCACACTTGGAGAACTTGGCATACAACTTCTCTTTCTTGAGTAATTCTAGGATTATTCTTAGATGATTTGCATGCTGTTTCTTGTTACGAGAGTAGATGAGAATATCATCGATGAACACTATTATGAATTTGTCCAAGTATGGTTTACACACACGGTTCATGAGATCCATGAATACAGTAGGCGCATTAGTTAAACCAAATGGCATCACTTGAAATTCATAATGTTCATATCTTGTTCTGAAAGCAGTCTTGGGAATATCTTCATCCCCGACTCTCAGTTGATGATAGCCTGATCTTAAGTCAATCTTCGAGTAGACACTCGAACCTTGAAGTTGGTCAAATAAGTCATCAATCCTGGGTAATGGGTAATGATTCTTTATGGTAAGTTTATTCAACTCCCGGTAATCGATACACATTCTGAAAGATCCGTCTTTCTTTTTAACAAATAAGACAGGAGCTCCCCAGGGTGAAGTACTTGGTCGGATAAAACCTCGGTCTGCTAACTCTTGAAGTTGGTTAGATAGTTCCTGCATTTCTGAAGGAGCTAATCTATAAGGTGCTCGGGCTACAGGTGCCGCTCCTGGAATCAAATCGATTTGAAATTCTACTTGACGAACTAGGGGTAAGCCAGGTAGATCTTTAGGAAAAACTTCTGGAAATTCTCTGACTACTGGGATATCTTCTAGTCTTTTCTCGTCTGACTTCTTTTCCATTACTTGGATTATGAAAACTTGACAACCTCGGGATATATATCTTTTAGTTTTTATACAGGATATGAGATTTAGTCGGGTTTTACTTTGGTCACCTCGGATGATCAAAGTTTCACCGTTGATTAGGATGTGGATGACTTTCTCGTCACAAATAATTCTAGCATGATACTTGGATAACCAATCCATACCAATGACGACGTCGAAACTACCGAGTTTGATCGGCATAAGATCAATTTTGAAAGGTTGGTTTAACAAAGTCAGAGTTGCACCCTGAATAACGGTGTTTGTGCTTACTAGGTTTCCGTCAGCCATTTCAATATTGTAAAAGGTATCTATTGTAATGGGTGGAATATTTAGCATAGAGGCAAGAGATATGGATACAAAACTTTTATCGGCTCTAGAATCAAATAATACTCTAGCTAGATGTTGGTTTAGAAGGAACATACCCGTGACTACGTTCGGGTCTTGGTGAGCATTCCTATCCCTCAACATGTAGGCTCTTCCCTGGGCATTGTTGTTGGTGGTCTTTCGGCACTGATTTGCATAATGCCCTTTCTCTCCATAGGCATGACAAGTAACTGTCACTGGTAGTAGATTACTTCCAGTGGCTGGCCCTTTGTTTCTGCAGTTCTTGGTCAGATGGCCCACCTTGTTACAAGTATTACACTTAACAGTGCAAGGTCTTGTGTGATGCAGAGTGCATTTCTTACACAAGGGACAGTTTCCAATATACCCATTGTTTTCAGTTGGAGTGACAACATAAGACCTGAAGGTTTCCTGTCTTCTATTTTGTTGTGGTTGGTGATTATTGTAGCGGTTGTTGGTGTTGGTGTTACGGTAGTTGTTGTTGTTGAAAGTTCTTCTGTCGTTAAACTTTCGTTTGTGATCACTTGATACTTGCATCGGAGTGTGCTTTGTTACCTGATCCATTAGCCTCTGGGCTATGTTAATGGCTTCCTCTAGAGTTTGAGGTTTAGAGGCGGTAACATTCCCTTCAATACTTCGAGGCAATCCCCCGATGAAAACTTCCATCATTTTCTCAGAATCTGGCACCATAGTGGGACACAAGGTTGCCAATTCCTGGAATCTTCTCACATATGTCTTGAGATCATTCCCCTTCACAGTCAGATGGTAAAATTCGTCTTCCATCTTCTGGACCTCAGTTCGGGGACAATACTTCTTTATCAAAAGCTTCTTGAATTCAACCCAGGTAATCTTGTAAGCTTCTTCTATCCCAATAGGTTGGGCAAAAGAATTCCACCAGGATAGAGCTTCTTCAGTTAAAGTACCAGTAGCAAACTTCACCTTGCAGTCTTCGGTATAATTGCTATGGGAAAACACTGATTTAGTTCGCTCAAACCAGCGGATAAGTCCAACAGCTCCTTCTATACCTTTGAAGTTGATAGGTTGGCAGCTCATGAACTCTTTGTAGCTACATTTTCTTACTACAGGAGCTTCTCTTGGTCTAGTGGTATTATCAGTATTTTCCATGTTAGCGGCTTGTGCTTCCAGAGCTGCGGAAACACTATCAGCAACTAGTTTTTTGATGGCAGCCTGAGTCATGGCTGGTGCTTCAGATGTTGACGTCCTTTTGGGAGGCATTCTATCAACATAAGACAACACGTAATAAGAATAATATCACAATTCTTTCCTTAAAATGCGTAAGGTTCAAAAATAAACATTGTCACAATAGTGATATCATGGATACTTATTTGATATGAATTCTAACAAGCATCTAACTTATTAGTTTATTTTCTAGGAGTCATGGTAAGATTCATAATGATGAAGATGGAGATGAAATATAGGACACAGGATGAATATAAAATGGGATCACCGTTATATTATATCATGAACGACTTGCTTTTGTACTGTACATAGTCAAAACTTGACAAGTGTTGTTACTTATACCACACATCCCGTGGCTAGGTTCTATCAAAAGCTATAACTAGTATCTAATCTAGTAGTCCGATGGTCCTTCCTGGTTGTTCTTGAGTTCATAGATTGCATTTAGAAGACTTTCCTTGTCTGCTTAGTGACGAGCCTGTATATCCTCGATAATTTGTTCTAGATTACTAATCCTAAAGCGAGCCAGAGCAATCTTGTTGTTATTTCCCATTTGCTTTCTTTGAAGTTTAGCCATTTGAGTATGAGACTCTTGGAGTTTAGCTTCCAGATTGTCAAAATCTTATTGTATGATCACCCGACCATTTCCTAAACCTTCTATTTTGTCTTCTATGTGCTCAATGCGGTCAAGAGAGAGTTCATCTAGGTGATTCAAAATTTCCTCAATTTGCTCCTTGTGACATTCCAGACTTGTCTTACGAGAGCTTTATCCTATCTCAAATGCTTGAGGTACGGCAGAAGTAGAGGAGGATAGTCGGTCATGACCTCGTTTCTTAAGTGGCAATAATTCCTCAGAGAGAAAGAATTCTTGAGGATTAAACATTGGAGATAGCATTAAAGATGGAGGCACAATAGTTGGTGGTGGAATAGGTGATTCTTTAGCATAGTATGCATGCATGACCTTCATATAGGGGTCATCATGAAAAAGTGAAAGAGTTGGTGAAGCTATTGGAACTAAACCAAATGAGTTATTTGAAGAGATAGAATAAGTTTTTTCTGGTGAAGCTGGGACATAGTCTGGTGAAGCCGGGATATAATCCAGAAAGTTAGAGGAAAAAGCATCCTCAATATTTGAAGTAGGGTGGCTGGGAGAAGACATCGCTCTGTTAACAACCTAGTGGTAAATAACATAAGTTATTTATATAATAGTATAATAGTTATGTACTTTACATACTATTCCGGAAGATGTAGTGGCACTTAGGACTTTCTTGGATGGAAAAAGAAAAGTAGTTATAGTTAATGTTTCAATCTTGTTCTCTATAATCGTGGCTCTTGATACCAATCTATAACACCCCCATTTTTGACATATAGCAGCGGAAGCTAATCTGGGGTATTATTTCATAGGATAACAGTCATAATCATAGAAAATGACTCAAGAGAGACATTTTTAAAAGATAAGTTATCATTCATTATTTCATCAGAGTTTTTACAAACAGAGGTCCCAAAATCTACATGAAAACATAAAGTTTGAATAATAAGAGTTTAGCCATCTTCAAGTCCATGACACTCTGTGTCATAAGATGCTCAGTTACCTGAGATAAACATACTAAAAAGTCAACACAAATGTTGAGTAAAATTCATAGGTTTATGTTAAACAGTTTGAATACAAGTTCAATAGTGGGTTACGTTGTTATACACCGATAAGTGTAATAATTGCAATGAGTACAATTATTATGGAAAATAGTATTATTTCCCAAAGCTCATGACATCGAGACCTTGAGATAATCAATAATTACAAGAAGTTGCCCCCACGGGTGACTTTGCCAAACACCCGCATAGTGATTCAAATGAAGTGCGTTTGTTTACCAGAAAGTATAGGTACACCAACAGGGAAGCTCAGTCCCAAATAGATCTATTCACAGCATTCGCGCTTACTCCGAAAAGTAATTAACGGTTCATGATAGTGGGATCTTAATGGCAAAAGTAAGAACTTAGGCAATAATATATCAGGATAGCATATATTTGGAAACATACTCGTATTAATGGTTTATAGCATGTATCCCCCTCGCGGGTTTATGAAAACATTAGAAGATTTAAAATGCGAGGCTATGAACTCACCTTAACAGGGGAAATCTGATTGATGGCAAAAGTATATCAAGTGAAAGTAATAGCTACGTCACGCAACCTAGGGTAATATGTCAAGTCTTAGTGTGATGGTTTATGTTTTAAAACTTTATAAAGTTTAACGTATTACTTTGATTTATTAATTTATGGAAATATTGTATCACTGTTCGGGCCATCATAATTCAGAGGTCATGTAGTAAACGTTTGAGGAGCCAAGACACTTTAAATCGTAAATCCAGCAAACTCGTCAAAACGTATACCCAAATGAAACTCCTCACATGAAGCTCCCTAGTAACGTGATACGATAAAATTTTAAGTTTCTTCAAAAGTTAGTCGATGATAAATTATGTTAAATATATAACGTAATTGTTTTATAATGCGTCGATTGTTGATTAATAACGATAATTATGTCGGGTTTTAATAAAATCGAGTTTTATAATATTAATATATATTTTTATAATTTATATAAAAATATTATATTTTATATTTTTAAGTTTGCAAAAATGGCAATATATACCCTTGGTTTATAAACTTTTACAAGTTTAGTCCTTTATATATAAAGTATATATAATTTAAACCTTTAACTTTAGAACTTGGAAAAATAGGTCCTTATAGTTATAACTTTGGAATAATGACATTTTCAGCCCCTCTAGTTATAAATTTTAGAAATTTATGATATATACCCCTATGCATGAAAATATTTACAAATCAAGTCCAAAAAGTCATGCAAGCTTATTTTAGGGTTCCAAATGATATTTGCAGGTTATAGCTTATTAGAATAAGCAAAAATAAGATGTTTTAACATAACAAAAGTTTAGAAAAAGGATTCGTTAGCTAGAAAATCAAAACGGGTCATTTTTAGGGTTTTAATAAAAAAAACGCATGGGTTTGAGGATTCAAGGCTTTAACAAGAGTTCATATATGATCTTAAGAGTATTATGAACATTCTAATACATATTATAAGCTTATTGAACAAGATTTTGAGCTTACTTGAGCTAAAATGGGTCGAAATGGGGTTTTCAGGTTCGTACGCCTAGTAATGACTTCAAGGGATTCTTTTCCTTATTTCTTAGCTTCTATTCTGATCTTAGGGACCTTCTAGTTCTTCCTTGGTTGAGCTAGAACTCCATTTGAGTGTAAGATAAATGTTTGAGGTGTAATTTGAATGAATGGGGGGTGTTCGGCTTATATAGGGTTCGAATGACCCTTGGTGCCCAAGTTGGGGGGTTTGATTAGTGTCAAGGCTAAGATAGATGATTCATGGGAGCTATAGTGATAAGTATTGAGAGCTAGAAGAGTAGGATTGAATGGTGGAAGGGTGTATGAGGGTTTCGGGTACAATGGAGTGAAAAGGAGGTAACAAGGCTAACTTGGTGGCCAAGGTGGTGATGGAGGTGATTGGTTGCTTGCTTGTGACATGGTGGTGATGTTATAGAGGTGTTAGGGTGCTTGGTTGGGTTAAAAATAGGTCAAAATGAAATAAAAAGGGGTGTCGGGTTTAATGGGACACGGGTTAGGGTTTTATGGTTTTTAGATCGAGTTAGGTTTAAGGTTTAGGGTAGTTTAGGGTTTAGGAGTCATGCATTAAGTGCTTGTACCTTGTACTAAAGTGGTGGTAAAGTTTAAACATGATTTAGGAGCTTAAATGACCTAATTAGGTTTTTAAGCATGATTAGCTTATACATTGTGCTTTAGAAAGTTGTAACTTGATTTTAGGAGGGAAAGATATTCAAATGTTGTGCATTGTACACTTATACACATGCTTGAAGGCTTGCACATTCATTTTATGTGTATACATTAAATATAATTAGGGTTTTGATATAAACGTTAACGTTTAATGCTTGTTTTGAAATAACGTTTTGAAAAGTATGTTAAATGGATAATGTACTGGTAAAAATGATACTAAGATATAGACTTGACATATTAGGATGTTTACATGATGTAAGCATAGATAGAGGTTACGTGAGCTCGTTTACTTTAGAGATGCAAGTTACGTTGCATAATGAGATAAATCAAAATTTTCTTTATAAAAAGGTGTATATATATAATAGATGGATATTACATTGATGAAAAATACGAGTTGTTATAGTCTCCCTCCCTTAAAAGAAATCTCGTCCCGAGATTTAGTTGGATGCCAGAGTGATGTTTGAAAAAACGGGCATCTAATTTATAGCGAGGATAATTACATGATGTGAAAAATTACGGGTAGTTATATTTTGGCCCTAAGTAGTATAAAATTTTCCTTAGACTGTATTAACTTTTTGGTAAAGTTTTTATTAGTTAATGCTGTTGCTTATATGATAGGGTCTTTACAGTTATTGTGCTAATTTAGAATAATGTGACATTGGTCTAGCACTATAAACTGTAGTTTTGGGATGTGCAGTAATAACAGGCCTAGCAGTATTAATTGCTTTTAGGCTAGTTTTCATTAAAACTGCTCTTGGAACCATGTTCCTGTGAGCACTAGGGTGAGTCTTTTTAGCAGAATAATTGTAATTTACCCTTGTATAATTATTCCTAGATTCCACCCTTTTCCTTTGATGGTACATCACAAAACTTCCACAGACAAAACAAACTTTATTGTACATCACAAAGTTACTTCCTAGCTGTTGGGACTTATGATTATTCCAGTTTCTTTGATTTCCCTTAGGACTTTGTGACCTATACATTTCGGCATACTTAACTGGCTTCCTAACTGGTTTTTCTTGTTGTTTAGGTCTAACAAATTCTATCTTAGCAACAGTAAGAAAAATAGTTTTCTTCTCTAACTTATCATTTGACACCAACTTCTCAACCATTGGGGCATCAGGAGATTCCCTAACCTTATTAGAAGTATCTTCACTGACATTCTTACTAGTCTTAGGTTCATAGCCTTCAAACTCAGGCTGTTGGAACTCTTCTAGACCAGAGTTGGAGGAGGTGGAACAACATTATAGCTTACAAACCCTAGACCCTTTCTACTTTTATCAGGTATCTGACTCCCTATTAATTTGTCTAGACTCTTAGAAGCATTATCAAAATTTTCAATTTTAAGTTGATTGCTTTCTTTTTCTTGCTTAAGCTTTTCTAACTCACTTTTAAGCATACTAATTTCTAAGGTCTTTATATGAATATTCTTTTACGGAACATCAAGTTGTCACAAAAATATAAACTCATTTTTTTGTAAGACAAGTTGGCCTTCTACACATGTAACCATCTTTGTAAGTGCTAAATTGAACTCAAATTTGTTAAACTCTATTCTTAAATCATCAATTTGAGTTTTAAGAGTTTCTAAACTTTTTAGACAAGTTTTTGAACAAGTTATGTCATTATGTACATCATAGTCTAAAAAAGCCATAAGAGCTATGTTTGTAGGGACTTCATCATCTGCCATATAGCTCCAATCAAAACCAACTCCATCAATAGCCACCATGGCTTTGGAAGAAGTTTCTTCTACATGTACAGTCTTTCTAGAGTTGTCTTGATTCCTGTTCTTGCTATCTTGGTTCCTAGGTCCTCTGCATTCCCTTGCAAAGTGTCCCATCTTGTGACAGTTAAAACACTCCACCTTAGATTTGTCATATCCAGCTGTGTCACTTCCATTGATAGTGATTTTTCTACCAGTTTTCTAGAAAAACCTTCTTGTCCTCATGTTCAACAATGCTAACTGCCACTTTAAATCCATCTCTTCTATGTCATCTTCTTGGATTTATTCAAGGTCCTCATATACAAGTTAAGACCCGTTTGGTTGACTGGCCAAAAATGCATAAACAATGTCATCACTTAAGTTAACGGTACTATAGCAGTGCTAACTTGAGTGCTAGCAGGGCTGACTTGAGTGTTAGCAGTACTAACTCCATAAGTAGTATTAACTTCATTAGTACTGCTAGGGGATGACACAAAAGCCATATTCTGAGAACTTGAGCTTGAGCTTGAGCTTGCAGTTCCTTTAACCTCTTGTTCAACAATCTTGAAATTGTTGTAGAGATCATCAAAGCTCATTGTGTCTAGATCAGGTTTATTTCTCCAGACCACAACATGAGTATTCCACTCAGAAGGCAGACTTCTCAAAAATTTCAAATTGAGATCTTCTTGTGAAATATTTTCACCCAAGATAGCCAGCTGACTTACAATCTTCTGAAGCCTGTTAAAAATAGAGTCAAGAGACTCTGTGCTTGGAGCACTAAAGTTCTCATACATTTGCTTTAGAAGAGTCTTCTTTGTGGCTTCATTACCACCAAATCTTGTTTGTATAGCAGCAAACAAGGTCTTAGCATCCTTGTACTGATTAAATGTCATTAGATGTTCATTAGGAAGTGCCATCAGTAACATACTTCTTGCCTTCACATCATTCTTCTTTTGAGCCTTTTCTTCAGTAGTTACAAGACCTGGTATTAGTGAAGTTGAGGTACCATCAGCATTTGTTGTGTTTGGCGCTGTCTGGTTAGAATGGAGTTTCCATTCTCTATGACATCCAATAGAGCATAGTCTCGTACTTAAAAGTATTGCTCAATCCTTATCCTCCACATATCATATTCACTCTGTTTGAGAATGGGCAACTTTGTAGTAGTAGTGGTTTGTGCAGTTTCTAGATCCATCTCTTCTTTGTGAGTAAAGAGTTCTTCTTGTAAGTTTCTTCTAGATCAAAGTTTTAGAACACAAGCTTTGATGCCACTTGATGATCCCAACTTAAGATCGATTCCTTAGCTTGTAAATGTTAAGTTACTTTGGATAAACCCAAAACAACTATGACTGAACTTTTTGTGAATACCTAAAGATTTGCGAAACCTACTCTTAATACTTAGAAGAATATTAATTAAAAATGTTAATCTGTTTTGACAATGATATTACTGATAAGCTCCCAATATTATTATCAATAATACGAGTACTATGTGTAGTACTAGGGTTTACAACCTTGAAGCTATATATCAAAACGTATAAATGTGTACGTGTTTGGTACATTTTACTCTATACCCTAGGACCTCCTTTTATATACCAAGGAGTCCTAACAGGCTTACAATATTTTCCTAAGTTATCATGATCTTCTAAACAAATAACTTATACGTATCTTTTACAAAAATATTCATACTTATCCCATAAGTAATCTTTATAAATAATCTTCATCTTAATACTTTCTCTTGTCTTTCTCCTTCTGACAGTAGAAACTCTTCTAGCAGTTGTAATCCTTCAGCAGTTGTAAGTAGCAGCATTAACTTTTATTCCAGCAGCACTAACTGTGTACAAGCAGTTGTAACTACTTAGAATATTTTCTTTATTCTTCATTACAGTACTAAGTTACTCTTTAGCCATAGTTCTAACTTTATGTGATAACAAGTTGTAAACTTTACTAAGCAGTTAATAATCATACACTAGTAGTAACTATAGTTTACCACTAACGTTAGTAAATTTTAATACTTGCCGTATTAATACTTAGTAGTATTTCTTTTAAGTCTTTGAGCAGTCTTAACTTCCATTTAGCAGTAGTACTTATTCTAGCCTAGTAAGTAACTATAACCTTTAGCATCAGTTACTCCAACAACTTAAAAGCTTTTAATCCCCAAAAATTCCTCCCCTAAACTTGATATTTTTCTTTTGAATCTCAAGTTTCTTCATTAAAAGTCTTCACCATCACCAGGAGGATGCATTTAAATACTTCTAGGATTTCTTGACCTATTTTGTCATGAGTTTCAGAAGTTGATAGCACATCTCATTCCAATGGTCAGTTTGAAGCTTCTTGTTGAGCATTTTTGTAATTGTTGCAGGTGTGAGTGGATACTTTGAGCTCACCAACATTATTGTTGACGTTTTCGAGTATCATTTTCAGGTGAAGTGAAAAAAAATAGTTTGGTGATTGTGATAGTAGACATAGAAGTATCCCGAGTGGATTTTCATGTGAAGTCTTGCTTGCTTGTTGTTTGATTCTAGTATTTGGATGTTTTGGATTAAGTTTAGATTATGGACCCCTGTGAGGGCATTTGATAGAACTAAAACACGTGATAGTTCTTAGGATCGTTTATAGCTTAGATTGTTTAGATCTTTATATCTAGGATAATAATAACAATGAACATAAAGAATATGCATAGCGGAACTAGCATAAGAACATTGATATCATAACAAGGTTTTCATCATTATTAACACTCCAAGCCTTAATATTATTTGATCAAAATAATACGGTTACATCAATGAACTGTAACAGGATCAAGTTACCTTGACCTTGAGGCTAATACTACATATGGCATCTACTTTCTCATGCCTGGAATACACACACACACATTTAGGTGTTTACATCTTGACACACCTAAACCTAAAAGCCTGTATCTCTTTATATACTAGAGATATTAGATTTTACAAAGGATAAGTATTAGAAAACAACTAAATCTTCCTAACTTTTATAATAATCTTCTGTAATCTTCCATTATTTGAAGAATTCCTATTTTGTCTTTTAAGTCCTTCATCTTTCATATGCTTTGTCTTATCAACTCAAATATAATTCCCAAAAATCTTCCCCTAGTTGATAATGACAAAACCAAAATAAGCACGAGCTTCTTCCCCTGAAGCTAATATATATGAAAGAATAGAATTATACCACCAAGGATCTACAAGTTGCAAATCATGTTTGTAACGCCTTCTTCCCCTTTTTGTCATAATCAAATAGGAGACTAAAGTATGCAACTTTAATTTCGACAACCACAAACCACTATCACACTTCTAATCTAGCCTTCCAACAACTCAAATTACCCTCCATGACGCGCCTTAAGATAAATGAACTTGAGCAGTAGAAACTTAAACTAGCAGTAGTAATAATGACTTACAGTAGTAAAAACCTTCACCTCATGTGGTGCATGTAAATGGTTAAACATTTTAACAATAAGCTTCCCCTGAAACCCATATGTTAACCATTTCTTGAATCTTCAATTCTAAGTATAACTAAGTATAACGAACTTGATGCTGAAGTAGAATAACTCAAACTTGTGTCTTATATCTTGTACTATCCACGTGACATCAAACTTATAAATATATTTGTAAAATATAAGTAGACCGCAATCTCTTGACAAAAATCCTCATCTTCCATGAGACACATAACCAAAGTGATAGCAAATGTGAGCATTGAGCACCATAAGTTTGTAAATCACACACCTTTGCTAGATTTTGACAAGTCTTCATCACATCGTTTCTAAGCACGAACAAGTTATCTTTAAACGTTGTGAGCCGTTTAAGATATGATAAGAACACAAACCTGTGAAATTCCACTTCACCATCAAATAAGTGATAAACAACCATCTTCGTAATCACAATTTCAATAAATCCTAAAAAATAATAGCCATATAACCAATAAGAATAAATTCTAAACCAATCGAGATCCAAATGACGTGTGTTATCCAACATTGGACAATGCTAGCAGTATAAACCAAATAGCACGGGCAGTATTATCCACAAGAACAAACCTAGCAGCATAAACTGCTTAAAAATACTCTAGCAATAGAAACCAATATACGAAGTAGTAGTGACCAACGATTTTACCCTGACAGCACTAATGATCAACTAGTAGCATTAAGTAGTTTTCTGGTTTACTTTGTCAGCAGAAACACATAACTGGCAGCTTTAACTTTCCTTTGGCAGTAGTAACGAATGTAGCAGTACTAATAATAAACAAACAGTATTAACATCGAATCCAAACAGTACTAACATATATTGCCATCAATCCAACGTAACCACGAAGCAGCCCATAAAATAATATCCATATGTGTAAATACTCCCTTATCCACGTTCACTTTCAGATTGAATTATCAGATACGAACACCATATGAGTATAAAACCCTAGATTAGGACGTGCTTCCCCTGCTGCTATGATATCATCCATAATGCAACCACATGTGATTTATCCAGAAGCATACCAAGTCATCTAGCATCACGAAATCATACCAGTAGTAACTTCTGTTGACATCACTATCTTGTGTTAAAACCTTTGGCAATTTTAATTGTCAAACTTCTAGTAAATGTCGTATCCATAGCATCTCTACTAGGGTTCATTATTGATCAAGAGATCAACTCACTAAAGCTAGTATTTGACACCCTCTTGGGCTTCAGAATCATGTTACATGACAACTTCCAGAATGAACAAACTCCATGAACATTCGAACCATGAAACTGCTTGTTTTGAATTAGGGTTTTAAGAAAACCCTAATATTAAAAATCAAACACCAAAGTTTCCAAGCTGCAAACGTCATGTCTTCATGAATCACCAAGTAATAACAAACCTTTGAAAGCACCACGATGATCATTCCAGCAACACAACTTCTACACGAAACCTGTTTTATTGAATTAGGGTTTGGTGAAAACCCTAATTCACCGATTTTGATACTATGACCAAAAACAAAATTTCCTCTCTTCTTAATCTTCAAAATACGACATAGAAACACCTTGTAGATCCTAGATCAAGAGCCCCGTGGCTCTGATACCACCTGATAGAACTAAAACACGTGATAGTTCTTAGGATTGTTTATAGCTCAGATTGTTTAGATATTTATATCTAGGATAATAATAACAATAAACATAAAGAATATGTGTTGGGAATTAAATGTGTTCATACTTAGTACTGCCAAGTCAAGAGTTAGTATTGTTCAAGTTACAACTGCCAGTATTAACTAGTTAGTACTGCTAAAAGAAAGTTAGTACTGCTAGTACTAACTTAATACTGCTAAAGGACTTAAGACTGCTGCATGAAGATTAAATACTGCTAAAGAGATAAAGACATGTCAAGAGATTTGTATTGACTTATTCATAGTATATTCTATATAGTTAGAAAGATATGTATAAGTTTAACATTATAGAAGATTTGTAGTTATCTTGTAAAGGACTCCTTGGTGTATAAAAGGAGATCCTAGGTTATGGTTTTATATATACAATAGTCATAGACGTTTTTATACATAGCTTCAAGGTTGTAAACCCTAGTACTACACAGAGTAATCGTATTATTCATAGTAATAATATTGGAGCTTTTTAGTTATATCATTGTTCTTAAAGTTTACTGTTTCATTAACATTCTTCTAAGTATTAAAGAGTAGATTTCGCATACTCTTTAGTATTCACAAAAGATTCTACCATAGTTGTTTTGGATTTATTCAAAGTAACTTAACATTTACAAGCTAAAGAATAGATCTTAAGTTGGGATCAACAAGTGGTATCAGAGCTTGTGTTCTAAAACTTTGATCTAGAAGAAACTAACAAGAAGAACTCTTTACTCACAAGGAAAAGATGGATCTAGAAACTGCACAAACCACTACTACTGCAAAGTTGCCCATTCTCAAACAGGGTGAATATGATATGTGGAGGCTAAGGATTGAGCAATAATTTCAAGTACAAGACTATGCTCTATGCAATGTCATAGAGAATGAAAACTCATTCAAACCAGTAGCTTAAACAACAACAAATGCTGATGGTACCTCAACTTAACTAATACTAGGTCCTGTAACTACTGAAGAAAAGGCTCAAAAGAAGAATGATGTGAAGGTAAAAAGTATGTTACTGATGGCACTTCCTAATGAACATCTAATGACATTTAATCAGTACAAGGATGCTATGACTTTGTTTGTTGCTATACAAACAAGATTTGGTGGTAATGATGCCACAAAGAAGACTCGGAAGACTCTTCTGAAGCAAATGTATGAGAACTTTAGTGCTCCAAGCACAGAGTCTCTTGACTCTATTTTTAACAGGCTTCAAAAGATTGTAAGTCAGCAGGCTATCTTGGGTGAAAACATTTCACAAGAAGATCTCAATTTGAAATTTTTGAGAAGTCTGCCTTTTGAGTGGAATACTTATGTTGTGGTCTGGAGGAATAAACCTGATCTAGACATAATGAACTTTGATGATCTCTACAATAATTTCAAGATTGTTGAATAAGAGGTTAAAGGAACTGCAAGCTCAAGCTCAAGCTTAAATTATCAGAACATGGCTTTTGTGTCATCTCCTAGCAGTACTAATGAAGTTAATACTGCTTATGGAGTTAGTACTACTAACAATCAATTTAGCCCTACTAGCACTCAAGTTAGCAATGCTAGTACTCAAGTTAGTACAGCTAACTTAAGTGATGACACTGTTTATGCATTTTTGGCCAGTCAACCAAACGGGTCTCAACTTGTATATGAGGACCTTGAAAAAATCCATGAAGATGATATAGAAGAGATGGATTTGAAGTGGCAGTTAGCATTGCTGAGCATGAGGACAAGAAGGTTTTTCTAGAAAACTTGTAGAAAGATCACTATCAATGGGAGTGACACAGCTGGATATGACAAGTCAAAGGTGGAGTGTTTCAACTATCACAAGAGGGGACACTTTGCAAGAGAATGCAGAGGACCTAGGAACCAAGATAGCAGGAACAGGAATCAACACAGCTCTAGAAGGACTATAAATGTAGAAGAAACTTCTTCCAAAGCCATGGTGGCTATTGATGGAGTTGGTTTTGACTGGAGCTATATAAAAGATGATGAAGTCCCTACAAACATGGCTCTTATGGCTTTTTCAGACTCTGAGGTACATAATGACAAAACTTGTTCAAAAACCTGTCTAAAAAACTTTGACACTCTTAAAACTCAACTTGATGATTTAAGAATAGAGTTTAACAAATCTGAGTTCAATTTAGCAAATTATAAAAGAGGGTTAGCATCTGTAGAAGACCAACTTATCTTTTACAAAAAGAATGAGGTTATTTTTTGTGAGCAACTTGTTGTCCTAAGAAGAGATCTCTCATATAAAGACTCAGAAATTAGTATGCTTAAAAGTGAGTTAGAAAAACTTAAGCAAGAATAAGAATGCAATCAACTTAAAATTGAAAATTTTGATAAAGCCTCTAAGAGTCAGAAAGCTATCAACTTAAAATTGAAAATTTTGATAATGCTTCTAAGAGTCTAGACAAATTAATAGGGAGTCAGATACCTGATAAAAGTAAAAAGAGTCTGGGGTTTGTAAGCTATAATGTTGTTCCACCTCCTCCTACAGGGTTATTTTCACCCCCAAACCTTGATTTGTCCAACTCTGGTCTAAGAAGAGTTCTAAAAAGCCTTGGTTTGAAGGCTTATGGACTAGGAAGTGTTAAAAGTTTAAAAAATTCATAAAAAATTCGAAAATTATCAAAAAAATATTTTTCTTTTTTAGAAAATTTTCTTTAGTCATATAGTTTGTAGGAAAAATATAAAAATTTTCGTAGGGTCATTTTTATAACTTTTTGATTTTTAAAGAACGGGCTCGGGTGCGGTTTTTGTCTTGACTCGTTTTTGGGTCAAACGACCTCCGTTTTCAGTCTAGTCTTTTTCATTCTTCATTATTAGTCTCCTAGAGTAGTTTAGAAGTGAAAATTTCTCCGTAGGGTTAATTTTGAAGTTTTTAGGTTTTAGCCCCTTTGTTCGGGATTCGTGCTCTCGTTTTCTAGCTTAATTTCTTAATTTTTAGGTTTTTCTTAAACGTTTTTGTTTGTTATTGTTTAATTTAACTTTCCACACTCTCAAATCATTTTTCTCATTCAAACTCCAATCTTCCGACTGTATCGATTCTCCAGTCCAGCCTCGTTGGGGATAAACGACCCGGGAACATTCTATACTACTTCTCGGTTTTATTGATTCTGTTTCAAGACTATTCTTACTATATATATTTTATATTTTATTATATATTATATATATTTTAAGGTGTAGTTTGGCAGCGATCAATGTTTTCATTTCTTATAAACCTGTGAACTCACCAACTATTTTCACAGTTGACCTGTTTTGACATGCTTTTCAGGTGATCTTCACAGTATGGTTGATACTTCTGAAATTCATTTTACTGAAATGTTTTCATTTCTTATAAACATGTGAACTCACTAACTATTTTCACAGTTGACCTGTTTTGACATGCTTTTCAGGTGATCTTCAGTAAAGTGGACATTTTAGGAAGGCATTTACATAGACGCTTTCCATTCTTATTACATTTTAAAAAACAATGACTTGTCTTTCGTACTATATCAAACATGTTGTAAACTTGTAATATTTTTCAATTAATTCATGTATGGTGTTACCTATATCTAATGCGATGTACATTGAGCTGTTGCACCTCGTGTTTCTGCTTTAGCAGGGTGTGACAGGGGAGGAGCCAAATGAGGAAAAATTACTGGTAAAGGAACTCTTAAAACTGGTAAGCTTGATTTTCAGGATGCGTACTTTGTCAAGGAGTTACAGTTTAACATTTTAGTGTTTCACAGATATGTGACAAAAAGAACAGTGTTCTTTTTACTGACAATGGATGTTTTGTTCTGTCTCCTGACTTTAAGTTAGCTGATGAAAGTCAGGTTTTACTTAAAGTTCCTAGAAAGAACAACATGTACAATGTTGATATAAAGAATATTTTTCCTAGTGAGAGTTTAACTTGTCTTGTTGCAAAGCCCACACTTGATGAATCAATGCTTTGGCATAGCAGGCTAGGTCATGTAAAATTTAAAACTATTAATAAACTTGTTAAGGAAAATCTCGTGAGAGGTTTACCTTCAAAATGTTTTGAAAATGACCAAAATTATGTTGCTTGCCTAAAGAGAAAGCAACACAGAGCCTCTTGTAAGTCCAAGATTCAAAACTCTATTACTCAGCCTTTATTCATGTTGCATATGGACTTGTTTGGTCCAACCTTTATGAGAGCTTAATGAATAAGAAATATTGTGTAGTTGTCACTGATGATTATAGCAGATTTACTTGGGTTATCTTTTTAGCATCTAAGGATGAGACTAGTGACATTCTTAAGAGCTTTATAACTGAGATAGAAAATCTAGTTAATAAGAAAGTAAAGATAATCAGATGTGACAATGGAACAGAGTTCAAAAATAGAGCTATGAGTGATTTTTGTGAAAAGAAAGGCATTAAGAGGGAATTTAGTATAGCTAGAACTCCTCAGCAAAATGGTGTTGCTGAGAGGAGAAATATGACACTAATTGAGGCTGCTAGAACCATGTTAGCTGATTTTAAGTTACCTACTATATTTTGGGCTTAAGCAGTTAATATTGCTTGCTATGTGCAGAATGGGGTATTATTAGTTAAGTCTTATAACAAGACCCCTTATGAATTATTTAGAGGTAGAAAACCTGCTTTAAGCTTCATGAGACCATTTGGGTGTCATGTTATCATTCTTAATACCTTAGATTATTTGGGCAAGTTTGATGGAAAGTTAGATGAAGAATTCTTTGTTGGATATTCATTAAATAGTAAGGCTTTTAGGGTATACAATATTAGAACTAGGAAAGTAGAAGAAAACTTGCATATTTGGTTCTTGGAGAATAAGCCTATTATTGCAGGTGATGGACTAAAGTGGCTGTTTGATATTGATGTTCTAACAAAATCAATGAATTATGTGCCAGTTGTTGCAGGTACAAACTCTAATGATTCTGTAGGTACATAAGAAAGTGTTGGTACAGGTCATTCTAGCAAAGAGACAGGATCTAGCCAAGACTACATTTTGATGCCACTGTGAAAAGATGGTTCACTATTTGATTCTTCTTCAAAGAATGCTAGCAATGATGAACTGCAATCTTCTAGTGATGCTAGAAAGAAGGATGATGAAGGTGTAAGTCAAGAAAGTGGAATTGATGATCAAGAGAGGCTTGAAAATAGTACTCAAGATGTTAATACTGTTGGGACAAGTATTAATAATGCCAGTACAAATGTTAATACTAGTAGTTTAAATATTAATACTGTTAGTCCAACAGTTGCTACTGCTCTACTTAAAGCTACACATGCTGATTTTTTTGGTGATGAAACAGAATTACATATGAGCAACATTACTACCACATATCTAGTTCCCAGTACTCCAAATACAAGAATCCATAAAGATCATTCACTTGATCATGTGATTAGTGATGTGTAGTCTGGTGTACAGACAAAGAGAATGACAAAGACTTCAAATGAACAAGGGTTTATTAGTGTTGTTTATGAAGGGAAAACTTATAAAGACCTTCATACTTGTCTATTTGCTTGTTTTCTATCCCAAGTAGAACCCAAGAAGGTGATTCAAGCTTTGACAGATCCAAGATGGATTGAAGCAATGCAGGATGAGCTTCTACAGTTTAAATTACAAAATGTTTGGACTTTGGTTGATTTACTGTATGACAAGAGGGATATTAGAACAAAATGGGTCTACAAGAACAAGAAAGACGAGAGAGGTATTGTGATTAGAAACAAGGCAAGGCAGGTTACACAGGGTTACACTCAAGAAGAAGGAATAAATTATGATGAGGTTTTTGCTCCAATTGCTAGAATTGAAGCAATTAGGCTGTTCTTAGCCTATGCCTCATTCAAAGATTTTGTTGTGTACCAAATGGATGTGAAGAGTGCATTTCTGTATGGAAAAATTGAAAAAGAAGTTTATGTCTGTCAACCTCTAGGGTTTGAAGATCTAGAGTTCCCTGACAGAGTTTATAAGGTAGAAAAGGCATTATATGGTGTACATCAAGCTTCTAAAGCTTGGTATGAGACTCTATCAACCTATTTATTAGACAATGGATTTTAGAGAGGCCAGATAGATAAGACTTTGTTTATTAAAAGAGTCAAAGGTGATATTCTACTACAACAAGTATATGTAGATGATATCATTTTTGGGTTTACAAGGAATGAGATGTGTAATGAGTTTTAAAAGATGATGCATAAGAAGTTCCAGACGAGTTCTATGGGAGAGCTCACATTCTTCTTAGGACTGCAAGTGACTCAGAAATATGATAGGATTTTCATTAGTCAAGACAAGTATGTGGATGAAATCTTGAAGAAGTTTGGTTTTTCAACTGTGAAGACAGAAAGTACACCTATGGAGACTTTAAAGCCATTGCTCAAGGATGCAGAAGCTAAAGATGTTGATGTTCACTTATATAGATCAATGATTGGATCATTGATGTACCTAACAGCTTTAAGGCTTGATATAATGTTTTCTGTATGTGCTTGTGTATGATTTCAAGTCACACCTAAAGTTTCACATCTTTATGCTGTGAAAAGAATCTTTAGATACTTGAAAGGTCAACCTAAATTGGGCCTTTGGTATCCTAAAGACTCACCATTTGACTTGAAAGCTTATACTGACAGTGACTATGCTAGTGCAAGTTTAGACAGGAAATCCACAACAGGAGGTTGTCAATTTCTTGGAAGTAGATTGATTTCATGGCAATGCAAGAAGCAAACTATAGTTGCCAACTCTACTACTGAAGCAGAGTATGTAGCTGCTGCTAGTTGCTATGGAAAAGTACTCTGGATTCAAAATCAAATGCTGGATTATGGTTACAACTTCATGAATACCAAGATTTTCATTGACAATGAAAGCACCATCTGCATAGTTAAGAATCCAGTGTTTCACTCAAAGACTAAGCACATTGAGATTAGACATCACTTCATGAAAGATTCAAATGAGAAAAAGCTTATTCAGATGATCAAGATTCACACAGATGAGAATGTTGCAGATTTGCTCACAAAAGCATTTGATGTTGGCAGATTTTAATATCTGATTGCAAGTATTGGAATGCTTAACCTTTGAAGTATTGATTGAGGGTGATTAATTGTGTTAATATGCAATGGAGTATGCACAAATGATGCTTGAAATAGCAGCTAACGATGTAATTCAAGTTAGTACTGTTGGCCTAACTTACTACTGGTATGTATAATTACTACTGCTATTATAATTAATTCTGTGAGACTTGAGAGAAACAAAAACAGACAGAGTGTTTAAGTGAGAAAAAGAAATGAGAGATGTAGTGAGTTCAAAAATAGAAAGAGAGATGTGTGAAATAAAAACAGACAGAGTGTTTAAGTGAGAAAAAGAAATGAGAGATGTAGGGAGTTTAAAAACAAAAAGAGAGATGTGTGAAATAAAAACAAATAGAGTGATTCAGTGAGAAAAATAATTGAGAGATAAAGTAAGAATAAAAACAGAAAGAGAGCTTGTAAGAATCAAAATTGATGATGGAAATGCTTTTTGGAATGAAATTGAGGTTAAATCTGATAACTCAAAAATTAGTACTGCTAGGGCATTACTTAGTACTGCTGGGCATTACTTAATACTGCTGGACATTACTTAGTACTGATGGGCTTTACTTAGTATTGTTAGGCTAAACTAAGTACTAATAGACTACCGTTAGTAATGTTTGGGAATAACATATTTTTCTTAATTGAATATAGTCGTTGAGATATTTCCGCCAACTACTTCACTTATAGGTTTCCTTAAATTGGATAATTCATGAACTTTCTTTAACTCATAAGATTTATTCACGATAAACATCCAATCCCATTCAGTCGGTCCAATCAAAACCTTAAGTGCTCTCTATATAATCTTAATTGACTTTGCCAAACACACATACTCTCATAAATGAACCTAACCCAGACCTCAATTGATCTTTTCTTAATAAACAATGGCGAATTTGAAGTTCTATGACACACACAATATGGTCGCTTACATAAAGAAAATAGAGGGCAGTGAAGGATTTCATCAAATGCTGGATTTTCTCAATACAAGTAACATTCGGTATGCTCTTACTGAAAATCCCACTATCTATGTTTCTCTTATTCAACAGTTTTGGCAAACTGCTACTGCAAGCACATTTGTTAATGGAGAAATGGAAATAACTGCTACAATAGATGGGAAAATTAAGATTGTTACTGATGCATCTATTAGGAGGCAACTCAAGTTAGAAGATTCTGATGGTATTAGTAATTTTCCTACTACTGAAATTTTTGAACAACTTGCTCTTATGGGGTATGTGTCCAATTCTGACAAATTGACCTTTCAAAAGGGACACTTTTCCCCTCAATGGAGATTTTTGATCCACACCATCCTTCATTGTTTAAGTTCTAAGAAAACTGCTTGGGAATAATTCAGTAGCAATATAGCAACTGCTATTATTTGCTTGGCCACTAATAGGAAGTTTAGTTTTTCTAAACTGATTTTTGATGGAATGGTGAAAAACTTGGATAGTAAGACTAAAATTTTAATGTATCCAAGATTTATACAAATCTTTTTGAACAAGCACAAGAGATTGCTTCACCTCACAAAAAAACTTATATTGCTCCTACCCATACACAAAAACTTTTTAGTAGTATGAGGAGGGCTTCTAAGGGTTATACTGAAGTGGACATTCCATTGTTTCCAACAATGCTTGTTCAGGGCCTAATTTTTTAGGGTGAAGGATCAACAGTCCCAGTTGAGTCCCATCACATACCCACAGGTGCTCCATCACCCTCACAACTATATCTTTCACCAACACTTAGGGGTTCTATCAGATATGAAACTAAGGTTCCTCAACCCAGTTCTCCTCCTTAAACCAATGTAGTAGATAAGGCTGCTTCCACAGGTGTGGATGTCAGATATGGAGGGGCTGCCACTACTATCACTGGCTTAGAAGCAGGACAAGGGAGTGGTAACATTGAGAAGACCCCTACCATTCCTCATGATTTACCTCTCCTAAGAGTTCATACACTTGGAATTGATGAGGGCAGAATGCAACACAATGAATTGATGGATTTGGTTACAAAATTGTTAGACAGAGTTGTAGCTTTGGAGACAGACTTGATGCAGACAAAGAAAGTTTATGGTGCTGCTTTTACAAAGCTTATCAAGAAGGTGAAGAGGTTAGAGAAAAAGGATAAGCTCAGTAAGTCAAGAAGAAAAATCAGACTGGTTCTCTCAGATGAAGAAGGTTTAGATTCAGATATTGTGGCTCAAGAGGATCCTTCCAAACAGGGGAGGAAAATTGCTCAAATTGCTGAAGATGAGGGGATTACTCTGGTATAGATGGGTGTTTCTACTGCTAGCATAGATTTTACCACTGCTAATGTACCAGTTACTACTATTGGTGCAAAAATTAGTACTGCCAGCCTTGAAGTTAAAACTGTTGGTGATTCTGTTGATGATATTGCTGCTGAAAGTTTAGTGTACATCAGAAGGAGTGCAGCAAAGACAAAAGATAAAGGTAAATGTATAATGGAAGAGTCTGAATCGGCTATGACCAAGACAAAAAGGCAACAAGAACAAGAAAGACTTGGTTATGAAGAAGCTCTGAGTTTGCAAGAACAACTTAATGAAGAAGAGAGGCAGAGGATTGCCAGGGCACATAAAGCAGCTAGCTCTTTCAATATTGAGGAATGGGAAGACATACAAGCTAGAATTGAAGCTGATGAAGAGTTAGCACAGAGGTTACAAGCAGGAGAAAGAGAAAAATACTCTAAAGCTGAAAAAGCAAGACTGCTTACATAACTTATCAACCAGAGAAAGAGACATTTTGCCCAACAAAGAGCTAAAGAAAGGAGGAACAAGCCACCCACACAGGCTCAACAGAGAACTTATATGTCTAATTATATCAAGCATATGGGAAGCTATACACTACAACAGTTGAGAGGATATTCATTTGATGAGATCAAGAGTTTGTTTGAAGCAACAATGAAAAGGGTAAACACTTTTACTCCAATAAAGAGTGATGTTGACAGAATAGTTCCTAAGATAGCAGCTAGAAGTACTAAAAGAGCTGCAGAAGAAGAACTTGGTCAACAAAGTTCTAAGAAGCAAAAGTTAGATGAGCTATCACAAGAAGAGCTACAGCAATTGATGATCATAGTTCCAGAAGAAGGGATGAATATTGAAGCTCCGCAAACCAAATATCCAATCATTGAAAGGGAGGTTTACACTGAAGATTTAAGAATGTACTAGAAAATCATTCGGTTTGGTAATCATACAGAGGTATATCAGGTTTTTGAAGATATGCTAAAGACTTTTGACAGGGATGATTTAGTCAAACTATGAAGTCTGGTTCAAGAAAGGTTCAACTTAACAGAACCAGTAGAAGATAAAGAAATGGAGATCTGGGTAGAGTTGAAGAGACTGTTTGAACCTGATGCTGATGATGAGTTATGGAAGTCTCATAAACATATTTATGATATAACATGGAGACTGTATGATACATGTGGAGTGCATCTTGTATTTATAAAGGATGGAATGGATATCTACATACTGGTTGAAAGGGAATATCCTTTGTCAAGAGGTGTTCTTACACAGATGTTAGTTGCAAAACTCTTGGTGGAACAAGATAATGAAATGTCCAGAGAACTTCTTAGGAAGATATTCATGCAGATTGAAAGACCAAGAAGATAAAGTGTTTGTAAGAATCCTCTCATAGAAAAAGGTTTAATTCAAGAAACTTGATGATTTGGAGGTAAATCACAAGTTTAGGGGAGGATTATTGGGAATTAAATGCGTTCATACTTAGTACTGCCAAGTTAAGAGTTAGTACTGCTCATGTTACAACTGCCAGTATTAACTAGTTAGTACTGCTAGAAGAAAGTTAGAACTGTCAGTACTAACTTAATACTGATGAAGGACTTAAGACTACTGCATGAAGATTAAAGACTGCTAACGAGATAAAGACGTGTCAAGAGATTTGTATTGACTTATTCAGAGTATATTCTATATAATTAGAAAGATATGTATAAGTTTAACATTAGAGAAGATTTGTAGTTATCTTGTAAAGGACTCCTTAGTGTATAAAAAGAGATCCTAGGTTATGGTTTTGTATATACAATAGTCATAGACATTTTGATATATAGCTTTAAGGTTGTAAACCCTAGTACTAAATAAAGTACTAGTATTATTCATAATAATAATATTAGAGCTTTTCAGTTATTTCATTGTTCTTAAAGTTTACTGTTTCATTAGCATTCTTCTAAGTATTAAAGAATAGATTCCGCATACTCTTTAGTATTCACAAAGTTTCTAACATAGTTGTTTTAGATTTGTCCAAAGTAACTTAACCTTTACAAGCTAAAGTATAGATCTTAAGTTGGGATCAACAAGAGTTAAATTTGTTCATACTTAGTACTGTCAAGTTAAGAGTTAGTACTACTCAAGTTACAACTGTCAGTATTAACTAGTTAGTACTGCTAGAAGAAAGTTAGAACTAACAAGAAACTAACTTTGGGGGAGGAGCTAAAGGAGTACTGTTAGTCCAAGGTTGTAACAAGAAAGTTAGTAAACCCTAGTACTACTCAGAGTACTCGTATTATTCATAATAATAATATTGGATCTTTTCAGTTATATCATTGTTCTTAAAGTTTACTGTTTCATTAAAATTCTTCTAAGTATTAAAGAGTAGATTCCGCATACTCTTTAGTATTCACAATGTTTCTCCCATAGTTGTTTTGGATTTATCCAAAGCAATTTAACCTTTACAAGCTAAAGAATAGATCTTAAGTTGGGATCAACAAGTGGTATCAGAGCTTGTGTTTTGAATATTTGATCTAGAAGAAACAAACAAGAAGAACTCTTTACTCACAAGGAAGAAATGGATCTAGAAACTGCTGAAATCACTACTACTGCAAAGTTGCCCACTCTCAAACAGAGTGAATATGATATGTGGAGGCTAAGGATTGAGCAATACTTTCAAGTACAAGACTATGCTTTATGAGATGTCATAGAGAATGAAAACTCATTCAAACATGCAGCTAAAACAACAACAAATGTTGATGGTACCTCAACTACAATAATACCAGGTCCTGTAACTACTGAAGAAAAGGTTCAAAAGAAGAATGATATGAAGGCAAGAAGTATGTTACCAATGGCACATCCTAATAAACATCTAATGACCTTTAATCAGTACAAAGATGCTAAGACTTTGTTTGCTGCTATACAAACAAGATTTGGTGGTAATGAAGCCACAAAGAAGACTCAAATGAATCTCCTGAAGCAAATGTATGAGAATTTTAGTGATCTAAGCATAGAGTCTCTTGACTCTATTTTTAACAGGCTTTAGAAGATTGTAAGTCAGCTGGCTATCTTGAGTGAAAATATCCAGAGACCTGTTTAACACCGATGAAAAATAGATTGTAAGATTGACGGTTTAAAGCATTTTGTTAGGGTTTGCATTCGAAAATCAAACTATCTCCTCAAACCTTCACTTTCAGTGGGTTTCTCAATAACGTAAACGAAAATTGTGAGTATCGGAGCAAACTTTAGGGATCTTGACATTCATGTTAGTCTTTGATGAAGAATGATGAAATTGCGTTAGGTGTTTACTGTTTAGGAGAGTATATTAAAAGATTTAGATTCGTTTGAGGATGAGTATTTGAAACCCTTTAATAAAGTAGATTATGAAAATACCCTCATAGAGATAACGTTCACAGCAGGTGTAAGTTATGCCTAAACTGCATTAACTTTCAACTGTGCTGTAGTATAAGTAACCGATCAGTAGTAACTCATAGCTAGATTCAAGCCTGGGCACGCATTAACTTACAACAGACGTGTAGTAGGAAGTTATGGCCTGCAGCATTATACTTTTTCTAACAGCAGTAGTTTATTTCGTTAGCAGCATTAATATTGCAATTACATAGGCATTAACTCTAATTCCTTTCTAATAAGCATTTCCATCATCAAATTAATATTTTAACTTAGAAATTCTCTTTGTCTGTTTTTGATTTCTCTTAATTCCTTTAGCTCACAATTCTCTTTATCTGTTTTTTATTTCTCTCAATTCTTTTAGCTCCCAATTCTCTCTGTCTGTTTTTTATTTCTCTTAATTCTTTTATCTCATAATTCTCTCTATCTGTTTTTTTTCACACATCTCTTTTTCTATTTTTCAACTTACTATTTCTCTCAATTCTTTTTCTCACCAATTCACTCTATCTGTTTTTATTTTTACACATCTCTTTTTCTGTTTTTATTCTCACTTATTCTTTCTATTCTCACAGTATGAATTATACTTAACAGTATTAAGTATAACTAATAGTGTTGACTTAGTAGTATTAAGTATAACTAGCATCACTAATTATACTTAACAGCAGAAACTTAAAGTTACCTGCACTAACTCAAATTTCTATCCTTAGCAGATTTTGCATTCCATTCTAATTATCATTTGTGTATAATCCGCTGCATATTATTAACACAATTAACCTCCCCTCAAGCAATACTTCAGAGGTTAAGCATTCCAATACTTGCAATCAGATATTGAAATCTGCTAACATCAAATGCTTTTGGTGAGCAAATCTGCAATCATTCTAATCTGTTATGAATCTTGTTCATTTGGGATAAGCTTTTCTTCTCATATGAATCTCTAATAAAGTGGTGTGCTACTTCCATGTGCTTTGTCCTTAGATGTGAAAAACCAGTGTTCCGTTAACTTTGTTAGATAGTACTGTACTCTCATTATTAATTTGAAATCTCTTAGTTGCATAAAGTTATATCCATAATCCGCGAACATTGTTTTGGATTTAAGCACCTGTCCATCTGCAATTTGATGATGTTTATACTCAGCTTCAGCTGTAGGAATTAGCAACCACAGTCTGCTCTCTTTGATAATTGCCATGGAGATACTATCTGCTCCCTAGGAATTAGACAACCCTCCTGTGTGGATTTCCTTATCTGAAACCTTGCTCTAGCATAGATCATAATCTAGTGTCGTGCTACAAATCAAAAGCCGAGAATCTTTTGATACCGAAAAGGATAATTTAGGTTGACTTTTAAGTATCTAAAGAATCCTTTTTCACCAGCAAGAGCTGTTGAAACCTTTTGGGGTTTTGATTGGTATTTGAACCATGCATCGATCCACTGCTAACATAATTTCAGGTCGTTTGGGAAAGAAGTCACGATACATCAGGTGATCCATCATGGATCTATCAAGTTTTCATCTACATCGTCCGCATCTGTATCTTTGCGGCAAAGGCTTATGGGTTGTCACCACATTGGGGTGCTTGCTGTCTTGGACATTCAGTTTAAAACCGCAGAAATTTATGCATAATATCTAGTCACTTACTGGTATTGACTGATAAAAATCCTATCTTCTGCGGCTTCACTTGTCAGTATCTAGGAAGAATTGAGTTCCACCCGATTAGAGTCATTGAAACTTCTTATGCATCATCTTCTCAAAATTCAATGTATAATGCATTTCTTTATGGAACCTAAAAATTATATCATCCACCCATACATTGGATACTCCCCCCTCCCCCCCCCCCCCCACCCCCCCCCCACAACAGAATATCACTTTTGAACCTGTGATAATTTTTTTTTTTTTTTACCAAAGTTCTTGTCTGATCTTTCCTTCTAAAACCCATTGTGCCAACAAATAAGTTGACACGGTTTCTACCAAGCTCTTTGAGCTTGATGCGAATCATAAAGTATCTTTTTTACTTTATAGACTATGTTAGAGAAGTATGGATCTTCAAAATCCTGGTGGGTCTTTTGACCATAACAAAGACTTCCTATTTAATTTTTTCCATAAAGAAAAGCACTGCTTGAATAATCTGGTACACGCATCGAGTCTTTTCAATGGAGGTATAGGCTAAGATAGCCTAATTGCTTTAATTACTCGGCAACAGGTGAGCAAAAACCCTCATCAAAAGTCTATTTTTCTTCTTTGTGTATATCTGTGATGCAAACCAATCTTGCTTTAATCTTAATAATAAATTACTCTTTCATCATTCCTTGTTCCTGTTCAACCTATTTAGTCCTAATAGCCTGTTTCTATTTTGAGTAAATCCCACAGAGGCCATCCTTTGTGTTAATTTAAATTGTAGAGCTCATCCTGCATATCTTTACTTCTAGTTGGGATCTTAATGCGTGAAATGACCTTTTTAGGTTCTTCTTTGTTGATTAAAAAGAGGCAAACAAGCAGGTTGGTTGAACGTTTCTTTATGAATTTTTTCTTTGCTAAATTGAACTAAACAAACCATGTTCTTCCAAATTCTTTGTATGCTCTGTTGAGGGTGTAATTCAACCGTCTCAATGATGTTTGGCAACTGGATGATCTTTGTTGTATTTCTTGTAGATGGAATAGGCTAAAAAGGCATAAATGCCTTTAAATTGTTATGTTTGTGGTATGTGCAACAATTTTACACATACCTTTTACCCTATAAAACACAGCCTAAATGGACCTAGAATCGGACATAAGAATACCAAATATATGTTTAAATTGCTTCTGTATAGCTGTGCAGGGTACTCGGTATATTCACGAAAAGGACAAAAAACGACGCAACAGGCCGACAAAACAGGCACGCCGAGAATAGGGAAAGAGCCGATAAAGAGTCGAAGCAAAAGACGTTGGCATCTTAAATGGACCAACCCGCACCCTATTTAATGGTTCGGGTCAGCCCATAAAGCTTTATCTATAAATCTTATATGATTTAGTAGCCCTAATCCAAAAAAACCACTTAACCGACCCAAGTTCATACGCCCATTAGCCTATAACCACTTAACCATACACCTATTAAATCTATTTTACCCCTAGTCCTTTTCCTTTTGCACCATTAGACCCTGGGGGTTTTCATCATTAGTCCTTAGGGACTAACACAGTTAGTCCCTAATACCTTACACCGTTAGACCCTAGCCCCTAACCCCGTTAACCCCTTTATCCCAAAACCAAAAAACTGCCAAAACACTATTCATATGTCTCTTTCAATTTGACCCTATACCTAAGGCAAAACCCTACCCCGGCAAGAAGACAAGTCCACCATGGAAATCCCATGAAGTTCCATTGGCTGATAGGACAAGGACAAAAGGTTAAGCGCTCAGATTATACTACTTGGAGCCAAAGAAAAATAGAAGGCTAAGATGATGGTTTCGAGCTCACTCACACAAGAAACACACCTCTCATACCTCTCACAGAAGTAGCACAAATTAAAGACCTAGATGCTTCTTCTTTGGGCTATAAATAGAGGGCTTATTATCATAGTTAGGGTGTTCTTTTTCTTGTATTTTTATTTACAGTTTTTAAGCTTATTGTTATTTCCTTTCAAGTATTGTAAACGTTTTAAAGTATTAATGAAAGTTTAAGGTATTTTAAGAAATTAGTGTTTGATCCTTTGTTAAGTTGTTTAAGCTTTAAGCCATGAAAATAGCTTATGATCTCACCTAAAGCTTCACTAAGCTTTAAATTTCTTATTCCTTAAATTGTTTTGGTTCTTGCTTATTTAAAACTGTTTTGTCTTTAAAATCCACCAAAAATCACTCAAAAAGAGCTTCTATGGATGATAAGCCAATTCTGGAAGGGCTTATGGGTTTACCAGCTTGTTTAAAACAAGTTGGAGCTTGTTGACAAGCTCTTGTGAGCATGTTGATTCCTTGTTTTAAGCAAGGGAGATTGTAAGTTCCACCTTTTACTTTTTAACTTATTTTCATGCAGTTGCTTATTTACTGCTTATTTTCTGCATAACTGTGCTTATTTATGTTAATTATTGCTTATTGATGCTTGTTATTTGTTTAAATCTTCGTTGTTTATGTTTTTGATAAATCTGTCATGATATGCTTAAAACTGCTTGTTGGCTTATGCTTATTTTCATGTGCTTATTTTCTAGTGGAAATTGCTTAACTGTCTTTAAAATACATTGTGCTTAAGCTGTTTTACATTTTTAATGAATTTCAAAATATGTTTCAAGCTTAATTTTGGAAAACAGTTTTATAAAGGGATGTTTGGGACAACAGTATTAACCAAAGATTAATACTGCTTGTGCATTTTTGGATTTCAAAACCACTTTTGTTTCATCATAATTCTGTTTTAATGCATGTTTAGAGTAGCTTTGAATTAGTTTAATTGAGCTTTAATGTTATTGTTGGTAAATTCTAACTCTGCTAGTTTGAAAAGTTCTTAAATCTACTTGAATTTAGATATGAGTTTATAAGCTGTTGAGTTAAGTTTTTGTGTAACAAAATTGTCTCCAAATGCATTCATTTTGATCTAAGTTAAGTCCATGTTCTATTTTATTAGTTCATACAAGTTTTGGTTTTAGTCTGATATGGTATGCAGTTTTATAATTTTAAAAGGCCTTTTTAATTCATCATTATAGGTTAGTATAAGTTAGTTTTAGGTTCTAAAAATGAAAGCACAAGCTTATTGGAGTATAATCTTATGCTATTTAAGCTTATTTTGAGGTTTTAAGCTCATTTAGATATCTAAAAATAAGGTTGCAGTTTGTGTATTGAGCTTTTACAAAATCTTGAAAGTCCAAAAACCTTGTTTTTAGCCTAAACTGCCAATTTCATTAGCATTTATTATAGCTTAAAAGTATTTCAAAATGTCTAATTCTTGCTTATTTTAGTTCTTTATAGTTCAAGCTTTACCTATTTTTAACTTTTGGTCATTAGCTTTTAGCTTAATTAGTAGCTTAAAAACTGCTTCTTAGTTGCTTTTAGTTGCAATTTGCTTTAAACAGTTTTAGTGCTTATTTGATATTTAGCTTATTGGTATTGCTTATTTTATGGTTTAGAATTGCTTTTTAAATTTAGTTAAGGATCTGTTTTTAGCTTTTCTTAGCTTATTGTGTCCCTTAGCTTGTAGCAGTTTAGAATTTTTAAATGTTAAAGTTTTCTTAAGCTTGACTGTTTGTTCTTATGGCTTATTATGTGCTTATTTGGCGTTTTTAGTAAAAAATCATTTTATTAAAACAGCTTATTTTCTTGTTTAAAAGCTTTTTCAAAAATAAAATATGGAACATAAAAATGTTGGGAGTATAGGGAGGCCCCAGGCTTGAACCCGAGACCTCAACCTTAACACCCAACATTTTAACACCACTCTCCACTGCCAATTCGCCCTTGGGTCTTTTACATTTTATCTTGCAACAATTATTCTTTTAACACTTGTTTTGCACTTTAGCTTTAAGCTCTTTATAGCTTATTTCCACTTACTGGGTAAGCTGGAATTCCATTTTTATTTTTCTTAGGATTGTTATTAAGCAAAGTATTTTCCTTGAATTTTTCAGAATTTTCTAAAATAGTTTCGTATTTTTAATAATATTTTTAGATTAAAAGTGTTTTTAATTCATATTAAATAAAATAAAAATAAAAAAAATATCATTCTTTTTCTGAAGATTATTTTTAGTCATTTAGGATTTATAAAAATTAAATTTGAGGTTGTAGGGTTAAAATTTGCATTACTTGCTTAAATGTCGCGTTTTTAATTTCCCGTTAACGTTTTTATGCTTAATTCCTTTAATGTCTTAATTGTCTTAATTGTTTACGTGCATTTACTTGCATTTACATTTCATTAGTAGAAATAGAATCAAAATCAAAATCTTGATTATTCAATCACTCGATCACGATCTTTAACCTTGATTTTCAATTCACGCCTCGTCGGGATACTACTCGGGAAGGTTTTGGATTTTACTTTGGATAAAAGTAATCTTCCTTCTTAAAAACCTTACGGAATACTTCTCTTATACTATAATTTGGTATTTGGTATTTTAGCTATATATATATATATATATATATATATATATATATATATATACATACTAAAGAACTGAATCAAATTTTTGGCGTCGTTATCGAGAAAGCTGTGAAACGATTATTGTGTTTTCGTTTGAAGATTAGTGATTTGAAGACCCTTCCCCGTGAAGTTATTACTTTCATTTGTGAATATTTTCTTATCAAGTAATCAAAATACCAAAAAAAATTAAATATACAACAAAAGAAACCGTGATGTCAATTGTCAAATCGGCTCACCTTTAGATTACAAACTATAAAGAGAGGTATAAGGAGGGTTGATCC
Source organism: Tanacetum coccineum (assembly GCA_026074375.1). Taxonomy (NCBI): domain Eukaryota; kingdom Viridiplantae; phylum Streptophyta; class Magnoliopsida; order Asterales; family Asteraceae; genus Tanacetum; species Tanacetum coccineum. The sequence continues at coordinate 24,365 of BQNB010010501.1, read as the reverse complement.
GACGAACATCAACCCGAAAGGAAAAGGTTTTTAAAACGTTTCGCGCTTACCCGCTCCTCCGCTTCTTTGTGCGTTATCTAGAGAGTTATCGTACGCCTTTGATTTATCGGTCCCAAAAATATTTTTCTTGTTTAAAATACATAAAAAAAACAAAAATACTCTTCTTAATCTCATTTGTTTAATTCTAATGTCGTCATACAACCGACGTGGTTGTTTCAAGTGTGGAGGTCCATTTGGCGGTTTATTTTGTCGACCATGTACGTGTGAGCGGTGTAGAAGAAATTATACGAACAAATTTTGTTCTATATGCTGTTTTGAATCGGGATATGCATTCATCAATGATCTAATTACAAACTCTTTTGATGATCTTCTGAATTCTTCTGACTACCCTCCACAACCCCAAACTCACTCTTTTGATTCAAGTGGTGATCCACCACGCGTTCCGTTCATCTCTAATCCGGACCCGTGTTACAATAAAAAATTTGACAATAATTTTCCACAAAATTCACCAAGTTTTCCACAACAATATCTTTGTTGTACTCGCTATAGGGGTGCTCATGAGACTTTTCAATGTCAACAATTGATATTCTATGAGCCAAAAACTTGCTACAATCAAAACTTCGATGATACTGTTTCACAAAATTCACCGAGTTTTCCTCAACAATATCTTTGTTGTGAAAACTGTAGGGGTCCTCATGAAAGTTTTCAGTGTCAACCGATGAATCAAAACTACTTTGAGCCAAATCCTAGCTATTCCGGTTTTGACCAACCCTCACAGTATCCCATCGATCAATCACCTCCTCAAGAAATGAGTATCCAAGATATGGAGGATCTGAAGCAGCAGTATTTAGATGAAATGAAAAGTATGATTAATCAAATTCAGATCAAAGATTATCGTAATGAGAGAATAGATATTCGTTATAGAAGGGAATGTGAAATTAAGATTGACGAGCTTAATGGAAAATTCAATGGAATGAGTATTAAAATTAATAAAAAGAAAGTGCTTCGGTAACTAGATCAGGCAGCTAATGTTAGTACTCATACTCTCGAGCCTTCGCGACGTTTCAATTCTATTTACTATGATGACGATGATGACAAGGATATTTCTATTGCAATCACATCCGACTTTCCGATTACAAACTCTCTTATAACGGAGGATGAGCTTCGTGACACTATTCCGGAAACAAAAACGGACGAAGAAAATGAGTCTAGTGTTAAGGACCATAACCTAACCCTAAGTGAGTCCGAGGATTTATCCGATGATTTATCCGATAATGAAAGTGAGTGTGATATGCCTGTTTGTGATGATTTTACGACTTTTTCTAATCATATCTTTGATTCTAACGACGATTTTACCTCCAGTGATGACGAGTCACTTTCGGATAAGGACGTTCCGGAAGAAAATTTCAAAATTTATTCGAACCCGCTTTTTGATTAAGAAATCATTTCTACTAAGATAGATCCGCATCACTTTAATGCATAATCTGATCTTATAAAATTGATTCTTAATCGAGATACTTCGATAGTTTCTTCTCCTAAGTTTGATTCTCTTCTCGAGGAGTTCTCTAGTGAACTCGCTCATATCAATTTGATTTCTCCAGAAATTGATGAAGCCGACTTTGATCCAGAGGAAGAAATTCGTCTTGTTGAGAAAAATGTTGTATGATAATTCATCTCCTCAACCTCCGGAAGATCTTAATTCTAAAAATTTTGATGTTGTAATTGAATCTTTCTCCCCATCTCCTATCCCCGTTGAGGATAGTGACTCTCTTATAGAGGAGATAGATATATTTCTTGCTCCGGATGACTCGATACCACCGGGTATTGAGAATGGCGACTATGACTCGGAAGGGGACATTCTTTTTCTTGAAGAATTGCTTAGCAATGATTCCCTTTCCCTTCTCGAAAATGAGTCATTTCATTTTGATCGTTATTATGATCCATCACCTCCTCGTCCTCCTACGAAACCACCGGATGATGATGGAATTCACTTTGATATTGAGCCCGATACGAGAATTTTGACTGCTAAAGTGGTGGATGATATTTATGAACATTATGTTCTTATGCCTATTATTTTAACCACCCATCCCACCCGTTGTCCAGCGATTGACACTTTGCTTCCATTTTCATCCGAAAATGAGAACAAAGTTTTCAATTCTGGTATTCTTTCTTCTAATGAGGAGAAATCTCCTCATCTCTTATCTCATCGGGGCTTTAAAGCTTACCAGATCATTTCTGATTTTTCTAAAAGCCCGATGATGATTTATGGAAGGGACAGTCCTATCTTGGATGTTTCATTTCACCATTTCTATCCTCCTTGACCAGCTCAAGTATGGGGGATCGAGTCAAGCTTAGTGACTCATTAATAGACAAGCGCTTCGTGGGTGGCAACCCATGCTTATCCTAATATTATAGTAGTAATGAATAAGTGTGACGTGAGGAGGTTCGCCTCTTCCTTTCTCGTGTTTCATGGTTTTTGGTTGTATGTCCAGGATTGCCTGGATTATAAAGACTCTCGTGCTAGTGGTTTTGTCCATCGTCCACTCGATCTTCAATCCTTTGCATGATTATGGGAATCTAATATCCTAAATCTTATCGACTAACATTTATCTTTGTGCATACTTAATAAACGGCTTTAGATTTACGTAGGAACCCTTCTTAAGACATTGAGAACAATGTTCAATTCTAGTATGGGGGGGGGGTTCTATCGATTTGATTATGCCTGCAGTTGTTGTTTTTACGTAATCCCGTTTTTACCACCAAAATACCAAAAAAATGAAAAAATATAAAAAATTTCAAAAATAAAATAAGTGTTTTCTCACAATGTTTGACTTTCTTGCTGGGTAGAACAAGAATAAACTTTCACTCAATCGAGCGTGTTGAGCTCTTAGCTTTGTCCCTTAACCTTTATAAACTTGTCTAAGCTAGTTTATTTAACTAAGCATTCGCGGATCTTTTTATTAAAGATTTTAAATTTGCAAAGAATGACAAATGATAGAGTTAATCATGAGTAAGATGCTAAACAAGGATTATTTGGAAATCTTAAGAGCTCATAAGTGTAGTTTGTGGCTTTTTCTCCCATAAGCTCCTGACCTAACTAATAATACGTGCTTTTTTGAAAATTAAACTTAAATCAACGTTTTTTTATGTAGTCGATAACAATAATTTATTTAGTCTTAGTTTAAATTTATACTTAAATTTTCTAAAAATAAATTTTCTTTATATATCGTGGTAATATAAAGTGTAAAAAATGAGGTAATAATAATAATAATAATAACTGTGGGCTGATAAAAGTTTACTTCCTCTTGCCGGCTCACAACCAATGTGGCAGTCTTCAAAAGAAGGCCCATAGTAAGAATAATAATCCAACGTATGTGGCAGTCTTTAAGAAGGGCCATAGTAAGTTTTTAATATCCGGAGACTGATAAAAGTTTGCTGCTCTTGTCTGCTCACAACCGGATGTTGCAGCCTTTCAAAAAGGTCAAAGATTTACATAGCCGAAGTTAAGGATAATTGTATTATATGTTAAGTGTAATATTTGAATAAATATAGGGAAAATCTCTTTTTAAATTTAAATATGCTTTTGAACTAAGACTATTTCGTTTTAAGTTTTTCTAAATGAATTGTTTATTTAACGGGAAGCCTAAGAGTTTTTGATAACCGAAGGTCCGTGAATTCCGATACTATTCTCTGTGGGGTGTCAAAAGCCTGGTCACTAAGCGCTGGTCTCGGAGGGGATTGTTGCGAGAAGTTGGAAAGTCAGTACATGGAATGATCTCGCCCTTCAAAAACATAATTTTTGGGTTGAACGTTACCATTTAAAAGGATTACTAACCTTTCTTAAAATTGTCGATGGGATGGTCAGAAAAATTGAAATGAGCACTACCACATATATGATATTTATCCATCGGAGAGTGAAAGTTTCACAGTTACAAGTTATGAGTAGTGTTAGCATCTAATAACTTTATTAACGGTTGATTTCGTTTTTAAGCTTGGTTCCTGGGAAGTACAACATATTTAAGTGAAAAATCGAGGACGATGAATTTATCCTTTTTGGGCATTTTAGGAGTGAACTGCTTCTTGTTCTTTGACCCTAAAAGTTATGAAAATAACGAAAGTTCAAAACATTCTATTTTCTTTGTTAGCTAGTGTTTTCTTATTTTAACAAACTCACTAATCTATCACCCAATAGCTGCATACTTCCGGATGTACTTCTTCTGGTATTTTAGCAACTAGCGTGATCAGTGTCTACAAAAGCTATTAGTGCAATACATGAATCCTTTGAATACTATAGACCCATATTGATGGTTCCATGTAGGTATCAAAAGATTCTCTTAGCGACATGTAAGTGCTTTTTGATAGGCTTAGTGGTATGTGCTTAATTACACATACCTTTTACCTATAAAAACGAGCCTAAGATGACCAAAATATATCAAAAATGCATTGTATTTGTGTGTTTTGTGATTTATGATGTGCAGGTAACGAAAATTCACTAAAGGACAAAAGAAGCAAACGACATAACCAAGCAGGATGATAAAGAGCGTGAAAGTCAAAGCCATAAGCATGTGCATCTTAAATGGACCAACCCGCACCCAAGTTAATGGGCCGGGTCAGCCTAGAAAAGCCTTATCTATAAGCCTTATAGTTTAAAAAGGCCAAAGTCCAAAATCCATTTCCTAAATCCAAAACCATTACAACCGGCCCAAACCCAAAAGCCCATTAGCCATAACCTAACTATACCCCCATTTAAACTATTACACCAACAGTCCCTAACTGTTTACACCATTAGTCCTTATGGACTAACACAGTTAGTCCTTATGAATAACCCCGTTACCCTTTACCATTAACCCCCGTTAACCCCTTTATCCCAAATAATCTCAAAACCTTTCCCGCCAAATTCACTATTCATCTATCACTCTCACCTTGACCCTGCACCCAAGGCAAAACCCCACCAGAAGATGACAAGGGATTGCCACCTTGGAAATCCCATAAAGATTTATTGGTTGATGGGACATGGCAATAAATCAAGGGCTGAGATTTGAGACAAAGAAACATACAAGAAGATCAAAGGCTACGATTTAAGGCTTAGAGAGCACTCTCTCATTCTCCTCACAAAAGAAACACACATTGAAGACCTAGAACCTTCTCTATTCGGCTATAAATAGAGATTAGTTCTTTCATTATGCGATCTAGTTTTTAATAGCTTTTTATTTGTAACTTTCAGCTTATATTAAGTTTGCTTTAGCTTATTTGTATTTCCTTTAAAGCCTTGTATTGAGATTTTAAGTTCAAAGAAATTTATGTTTTTAAGTTAAATTCTGTTTTTAAGTTAATGCAATTTATGTTTTAAAAATGTTTGTTAAGCTCACATAAGCTCCTTTTATCTTTTACTTTAGCTGTTTACTTAAGCAATATAAGCTTTTCCATAGCTTATAGTGTTTTAAGTCATTTTCATAAAAAGTCACTCAAAAACTATTGTGGAAGATAAGCCAAAAAGGGAAGGGCTTATAGGGTTTTACTAGCTTGTTTTCATACAAGCTAGTGCTTGTTGATAAGCTCTTAAGAGCATTATTACCCTTGTTTTGAGCAAAGGGTCTTGTAAGTTAACTTTTTTTTCACTTTTTTGTTTATTTACTGTTTAGCTTATTCTACTGCTTATTTTTTGCTTTTTCCTGCTTATTTATGCTTATTTACTGCTATTTATTGCTTATCATGCTTAGTTATAGTTAGAAATCATTAGTTCAAGTTTTTTCCAAAATCTATCATTTTTTAGCTTAAAATTGCTTATTTCAAATGTGCTTATTCTACTGCTTATTTATGTGTATTTGTTGCTTAAATGTCCTTAAGACACCTCATGCTTAATCTGTTCTTAGACTTTAAAGCATTTCATAACCTGTTTAAGTTTAAAATGGATTTTGGAATTTTAAAGGAGTGTTTGGGATAATAGAATTTTTCATAAGTAAAATCTGTTTTTACACTTTTAGGTTTCATAGTTCAACTTTAATTCATCATAAAGCAGTCTTAGATTAGTTTTAATAAGTTATGAATGAGTTTTGTTGAGTTTTATGTTTAGATTTATCAAAATCAAAGTCTGCTAGTTTTGTTATTGCCTAAAACTGTTAAGAAATGGATTTTAAGTAAAAAAGCTCCTTGGTGTTGTTTTTAAATGCTTTAGTATGTTAAAATGCATCATTTTGATTTGTGCTAAAGTCTCTATTACTACTTTATTGGTTTAGAAGAAATTGGATCAAAATTGTTTTTGATTGGTTTAGTATGTTCAAATCAAAGTCTGCTAGTTTTGTTATTGCCTAAAACTGTTATGGTTCAGTTTTAGTCAGTTTTGTTAATCAAATTTAGGTTAGTTCTGGGTTGTTTTATGTTTTGAATTTAAGAGCATAAGCTCATTGGTTGTCAATCTAAATCTATTTTAGCTTATTAGGTTCTTAGGTCAGCTTTTGCTAGCTTAAAAGTAGGGCTGTAAAAGCTATCTTTTCACCAAAAACAAAAAAAAATTGAAACTGCTTATTTGATTTCTGTCTTATTTGCTTAATTGATTTACTTATTTTCTGTTTTAATTTACTTATTAGGTCTAGTTTTAGTCGTTGTTTGTTTATTTGGCTTGGTTAATAAGCTTTTAGTAGCTTTTAACTTAATCTGGTTTTTGCCCAAAAGCTTAAAAACTTCTTAAGTGTTTATGTGCACTTCTTAGCTTATTTCTCAGCTTATTATTAAGATTCAAAAATAAGTCCATTAATTAAAAATGCTTATTTGAGTGTTAAAAGGCTTTTTCAAAAATTAAATTTCCAAAATAAAAACATTGGGAAGTATAGGTGTAACACCCCCAAATTGGGTCGCAGCGGAATAAGGGTCCGGGGCGTGTTACTTCATAGATCAATAACACAAGATATATATATAACGACCAAAAAGTCGTTTTTAAAACTGATACTTTGGATTTAACAAATATTTGATACAAATAGCCCGAAGCTTTAACTTGTTCCTTATTATTATTACAAAGATACTGGTTCTCAACACATGAGTTTCCCAAAACATAATACAACCATATCTTTAGCATGACATCCAAAACAAAATCACCAATGTATCCTTGCCACCTTATGCTTACTGTTCTCCTAAAAAACATTGCTTTAAACGTCAACAATAATGTTGGTGAATTCATAGGTTTGATAAATCGTATATTGTAAGACCACAAGATTTCCCAATTGTATGATAATGCAACAGATGCAGACATCATATAAATGTAATTACGTTGCTCTAAGCTCATGACACTGAAGCTCGACATAAATGAATACCATATAAATGGCCTACATTGCCCATGATGATGTTCTAACCAGCAACATCCTATGTTCGACATGGTATACGTTCGTTTTCCCAGTGATTGCTAATCACCCGAACGGGGATGTCAATCCCAATAGATCTATTCATAACACTCGCGCTCACAGTCCAGTAATTGACAGTTCATGATAATAGGCTCAGATTGGGTTATCGCTACTTAGGCAACACATAATCATAATATAAAAGTATCTACTTGTGTCCAGTTGTAAAACATTGCATGTTTCTCACCCCAAAAGCTTATAAAACAAAAGCATGTAAAACGTAGGGCTATGAACTCACCTTGAGTGAGCGAATATTAAGTGTATCACAAATAATGCGTCACGCAAATCGTCAAATGCAACCTATTTAATTTAAGGTCGTATAAGTACTAACCACATTATGTAACTAATACTATATATCATTCTATATAGCTAATCACCATCTAATTGTTTTGGTAAAATTGTGTTTAATAAGTTAAAACGTTTATAATTTCCGTTGTAGTAAAATTGGTGTAACTTTCGCGTTTCAAGTTCGTTTTTTGCATTTCTTATGTCCACGTTTTCGTATTAAGTCGAGTTATCAACATTTGACATTTTCATATTTTTAGTCCCCTGATGAACATTACTTTTTACTGTTCACACCAGTTATAATGTTATTTTATAGTTATAGTTATCGTAAAACCCGTAAACGTCGTATTTTATTCGTTATAGCTCCGTTTTTAGCGATTCTTTCGAGCACGTTCTCGTAATTGAAATTTCTATCTATTTATGAGGTTTACAAAAATAAATGTTTCTGTCATGAATAGTAACTTTTATAAAAATGGTTTTATAAAAGTATTTTTATACATTTTAAGTATATAAACTCGCGTCATTCATAACTTCTTCGTTTTTAATCGAAAAATTACGATTCTTATCATTTTAGAATCCTAGAAATGTGTATAATCTATTAAAAACATCAAACTTTCTATTTTGTATAATTTTCATAAAAGTTATTTTATAAACCCGTTTAATTAACGTATAACTCGTAATTAGCGTATCTTTTTCGTTATTAATCCGTTTTTCGAGTTTCTTATCTTTTTGGAATCGTTATGAGGTGTATTATCTTTATAAAATGTAAAACCCACTGTATGAAATTCGAATCCAAAACAGCCCTTTGCATAGCTTTTATATATTTAAGTATATACTTTTATTTTATATACTTTTCAACTAATTAAATTACCACAAGTCTTACACAATCCTTTATATCATATGTCATACATATAATAGTGTCCATAGGTCCATTTTTTGTCCATTTGTACGAGTTAACAAGGTCTTAATCTCACTTTTAATCAAAACTTATTAAAGAAACCCTAATTTAACAAGTTTACATATGAACTTCTTATACATTAACCAAGTGTGTACAAGAGTTATACTTCCATTATAACCTTATTTTAGTATTCATATAACATAAACAAAAGTCCATAAACAAGATTAATAAGTCATTTGCAATACTTTTACTTGTAACATATTAAGAAACCTTAAAAACCCTAATCTTGCATTAACACTTTTTAAGCTTAACCAAGATTGTAAAACACTTATGTATCCATTTATAACCTCATAATATCACTCATATAACATGTGTATAAGTGTACAAATCAATGATAACAAGTAAAAACTCTTTTTACATGTTTAAAAGTCCTAAATGGTGATTTAGCTATAATAAACATATATACTCATAAGAATGATAAAAGTAAAGACATAAGGGTTTTTAGATAACCTTATATTGATGTATGATGATGAGAAATATATCCTAAACCCTTGTTTAGACTTTAAACCCAAGCTTGCACACTTGAAAACCCTAGTTTTCTTAGAAAACCCTAATCTTGCAAAACTTGCTTCAATACTTGTAAACCTTTAACCAACCCTTGCAAACACCTTAGGTTATCATAGGAATGATGTATGAATGTGTGTATGGTCTTGTAAAATCAAACTATGGATTGTGTATAAAGGGGTGATGATGTCGTGGATTTGTAAGGCAAAAGTGGAGAGAAAAATTTGATTTTTTTACTAAGTGTTGAAGTGTATGTTTATCTCTCTTGGGAGTGCAAGACTTATATGTATAAAAGCTAGTCAATAACACTATACAAGACAAGATGAGGGTTTTTAGGGAGCCATTGGTCAAAAGTATGGGAAGTATGGGAAGTATGGCTTCATTTAATGTGTAAAGATGTACATAAGACCATGTGGTGAATTTTTGTGATATTTCTTTGTATACATCCACCTATGTCCGGTTTTATATGTATATATGTGATGTTATTTTGTAAATTTTGGGTATTGGGTATAAATGTGGGTATTTGTTGAAGCGTAGAAAAGTTTTGGTGGTTCCGGGTATGCCTAAACGTATTTTATTGCGAAACGTAATCACTTTACGCAACCAATAAAAATAAAATGAACAAAGTTAATAATTATCCTCAAAATAATTACTTAACACTTGCTTGATGTAAACATTTAATTATTTGATGCCCGTTTACATTGAACGATAATTTTTAGCTTACGCGATTTAACTTAACGATTACGATTTAAAGCAAACGCGTACAATACTAAAAATACATAGTTGCTTTATTGACGGCGTCTATGACTCTAAAACACGGGGTGTTATAATAGGGAAGTCCAAGGCTCGAACCCTGTACCTCAACCTTAACCACCCAACGTTTTAACACCAACACCCACTACCAACTTGCCCTGGGGACTTTTTTGTTATACCTTTCATGCCATTTTCCTTATAACCCATTTTTTTAATTTAAGCTACCAACCCTTATTTGCTTATTTCCAGCTTATTTAAATAAGCTGTTGGACCCATTTTATTTTTCTTCGGATTAGAATAGTTAAAAGTACTTTTCCTAATTTTTTCAGATTTTTCTAAATTAGTTTAATATTTTTTATAATATTTTTAGATTAAAACTGTTTTTAATTCATAATAAATAAAATAAAAGTAAAAAAAATATAATTCTTTTTTTTAAATTATTTTTAATCATTTAGGACTGTTAAAAATTAAATTTGCATTTTTAGGGTTAAAATTTTAGAATTTTGGTTTTTAAGGCTCGGGTTTTGAATCCCGTTATCGTTTTTGTGTTTTAACCTTAATTGTTATCGTTTTTAGCTTGCCTTTATTTGTTTTTCCATGTTATTTGTAGAAATAGAATCCAAATCAAAAATTTGATTATTTAAACTCGCGATCACGAACTTAACCTCTATTTTTAATTCACACCTCGTCAGGATACGACTCGGGAAGGTTTTGGATTTTACTTTGGATAAAAGTAATCTTCCTTCTTAAAAACCTTTTGGAATAACCAATCTCCTCCAAATGACCATAACCATACCACTTGTTAACTTTGACATTGGTCACTGCCAGAATTCTCTTGGTGGAGTATACATCATGTTTGGACACCCTGTTGGTTGCATATCTGATTTGGTTCCTTAGTATATAATACATATATATATATATATATATATATATATATATATATATATATATATATATGTATGTATTATATACTAAGGAACCAAATCAGATATGCAACCAACAGGGTGTCCAAACATGATGTATACTCCACCAAGAGAATTCTGGCAGTGACCAATGTCAAAGTTAACAAGTGGTATGGTTATGGTCATTTAGAGGAAATTGATGTTAGAAGAGCAGATCAACAATTATACAAGTTTATGGAAGGTGACTTTCTAAGACTTCATCTGAATAACATCGAGGACATGCTGCTTCTTGTTGTTCAAAACAAGCTATTCAATCTCAATGGTGACGTCATTGCTGACTTGGTTGTGGAATTACGTATGTTTACAAGATGTATTGTCATTTAGAAGAGAGTAGAAGACCTACAACTAGGAGTGGAAAGCTACCAAAAGAAGCTCAACATATCTAAGCCAAGAACACGTAATGAAGACCTCTTCCGGAGAGCACCATATACCACTCCTCATATCCTTAAGGAGTCATTTATGAAGACAAGTTGAACATAAAGAGATTGATGCGTTCTGATGAGCTCCACAAGTTCAGTGATAGTACACTCTAATCAGTTCGAGATACTCTTCATGACATGGCAAACAATTTGAGGATGGGGTATAACAAAGTCATGCCAAGGAGGAGATGGAGTAACTAAGACAAGAAACGATCTCACATCATGGTGAAAGATATTGATCCATAGTTGCTGGAAAAAAGGTTGATACGGAGCTTAGAAAAGTTTGTTGGTGGAAGAGAATACGGGTATGACCTCAAACTGCTGCAACGGACAATATGACTCTGTCATAGTTTGTTCTACTCATTCAGGTCATATTATCATAATTATAAAATCTTGTGAACATGTAAATAAGTAGTGTAGGACTAATAAAAGGCTTATATAGTGTTTGAGTACGAATTCTCAAGAATTTTTCAAGAAATTCAAAATCTTTTAAATTAACGTACTTAACACCATATAATATCCCTCATAATTTGAGGGGGAGCATTAAAATGTTCCCAATAAATACTTGTTGATAATCGGAACATTTTTCTCCCTAGACACTTAATTTTAAATCAATTGATATCTAAAATATCAAAAGATTTGACATTTTTGATAAGGGGAGAAAATGTGATTAAAATATAAGGCTTATAAATGTGATGTTAATGACTCTAGTGCAGCTTATTCCTCGTATGTGCAAAACATTTTCAAATTTTAATGCACATATGCAGGGGGATAAATTTTGAAAGGTAAAAACTATCGAGGTACAAATGTTTTTTATATTTATATCACAAGTACTTTGGTTGAATTTTCAAAATGTTTTTAATGGCAACTATGGCAATACTAATAGACTGACCATGTACTTAATTTTATAGAGTTATAAGGTGGTTAAAGTTAGGTATCTGTCCCATGATCCAGCCAGAACCAGAGGGATCTACCAAGGGACATTCCATTAGATAAAATAGAGGTCCTTAGGTATGATACAAAAGGAGTAAAAGTGAGAAATAGGATAACGCAGACTAAGACAGAGCTAACACTAGAATAAACCCAACAAGGTGTTAGTAATGAAGTCTTGGGAAGCATCGAAGGGCTTGAAGAATGAAAAATAAAGGTAAAGATAAAGGGTGAAAAGAATGTAGCCCTCCTTACACCTAGGCGGAAACCGAGTTAATACATATGCTATCAGAAACACAAAGCTGTTGTTTGGTATTGAAGATAGTCATCATGGACCCAGTGATGCAATGCACAACCCTCCCTAGCCACTCAAGGTCTCACAAAAGACTCTTGTTTCATTTTCATAGAGATTAAACATATTTATATCGACTCTCTCACTCCGAGTTAGTTGGTATTGAAAAGGTGGCAGTCTGCTTCAGCCTCCAATTACTAAAACTAAAGTGCACTATCGAGTCTAGAGCCATAAAGAAATCATCCATAAATCTCACTAGGAAACTATTCCAATATATTTGTTTTTCATAAACCATGAAAAAAGTAATATCTCAAGAGTCCTACGCATTATCCTTGTGATATTGCCAAAACATCAGAGTGATACTTAAGTATTCACAATGATGATGGAAATCCTTCTAGAGCCAACATCAAACAAGCCCTGCGGTAGGTGACTTGTGAGATCCTATATAGATCAAACTTGTGACACTGGATATCGATTCAGTCCAGACTATGAATTGACGGTTGACGAATTTTAAAATGTATAAAACTCTCGATGTGTTGCAAAACCACTTTAGCAAGTGACACATCGATTGATTTTCAAAACAATTTTTTATTCAATCGATGAGACAATAACTCACTGGTTTACTTTTATTGTGTTGTCTTCTTTGAGACATTCTGGAATGAGAACAAGCTGAGTACAATGAATCTAACACATATGTGTTAGAATGATTCAATACTACAAGCTAGAAATTCTGTCAAGGAGATTCTTATTAAATTGAATCTACCTGATCACAGGTTGGTCCTCATAGATCCGAAGGTTAATCTAACCAAACATGGGCGAATGACAAAGCCATATTCGTCCACCAACTTTATTGCTAACTGTTTTATCGCGGATTCATATAAAGATGGACATAGAGGTACCAGGTTCCAGCAAAGTTAAAGGATCATAGTCGCATGCTCATACCTGACCGACATATCTAAAGACATTATGAAAGCTCAAGTACATGTTTTAAAAGACTTCCGCTACTCTGATACTGTACGTCTTCCTTGAAGTAACGAAGTCTTAAAGTTAAAAACTTTCAAGAAAGATGGTTATTCAAGCTTTCAAGATAAAGAAAAGGTATGAGCATGTCGGTCCGAAGGTCACAAGTTCACAAGAAGGCAAAAGATCACAAAATGATGATAAGAGATTAGATTTGGCTGATGATCTCAAAGAAGCTCAAGATCACATACAAGTCAAGCTAAAGGAACAAGCTCAAGCCTAAAGTCTAAAGATCACTACACATATCACAAGATAAAGATAAAGATTCAAACCTACGAGCAAGATTCAAGACATTCTTAGAATGTAGAGTTTAAGATTTTCTAAATTGAAGTGGCCTCCCTTAGAGGAGATTATTAAAAATACGAAAAAGTATCGGTCACTACCAATATAGTATAACATAGCTCGTAGTTAATATTTGGAACCTTAGTAAGCTAATTGGGTCAAAGTCTATGGAAAGCATATGGAAGCCCAAGTTTGGCCGGCCATTTCATTGTATAAATACCCTCTCCATGCCTTAGAGAGGGTGTTGGTCATTTCATTATTCAAGTATTCTCTCTTTTGTTTTCTTTCTCTAGAAGTGTCTAACCTCTCTTTCTCTCTCTAAGATTCTTCATTGGATTATGTGTGTGATTAGATAACTAGTATTCATTAGTTAAGACTTCTCACACTTGTGGATCTTACTCTATGAATACCCCTATAAACTTTATTGATTTCCAAGCTGCCCAGCTGTAATTAGAAACCTATTCAAACTTCTCAAAATCTCTTAACCACTAACGATGCCGAGTAACTATGCTAAGAACCTCTTTTGGGTAATAATAAGAAAAAGTGTCACCAACATTGAAGCATAGGCTACCCAATGCAGGATTGGATTACATACTAATGCAAAGGAATAAGGTTGCCTCATACTCAACAAGACAACGCAAGGAACGTCAGAAGAAATACACGATGCGCGACTTGGAGCTGGGAACCATTATTATTGCACTTACGACTTAGAGACGCTAACTATATGGTACGAAGAGCAAGATGGATACTGACCATCGGATCCTTCTACATCTCCTCAACTAAAAAGTTCTCAGCCTGAGACAAAGGAGATGAGTGGAACTACAGAGTGAGTCAAATTTCGAATTCTAGTATCATCTAAGCAATGCAAACATTGTAGCAGATGCACTAAGTGAGGAGGAAAGATCGAGACCCTTACGAGGGTGACCAATGGTAATGCTAGTTAGACAAGTTTGAAACCTCATGTACAGAATACTCGAGGTGAAGCAATGAAGCATAGGAAGAACATTCGGATCTTAATACACTTTTAAAGGCTCAAGGGAACCTCGATTTCTCTATAGACACTCATTAGTGTGGCAAGAATTGGTTTTGAGCAACCCCAGAATTTAGCCAATTCTTCATAAACGTTAAGCTTTTTAATAATTTATGACTTAATCTCAAGACAGTTCGTGTTTGTTGAGTTATGAGATTAAGATAGACTCAGGTTGTTGCTTAGATTAAGGTTTATGAGGAATTCGCAGAAGGACAAGAAATGCTTGAAGGACATGAATTGTAATTTAACATGTTGGAGTTCGATACTTGATGAAAGAGCTTGAATCTCAAGAACTAGTGATCTGAGGGAAGTTGTCATAAGGGAAATCCAAACACCTAGATTTCGATTTTTCTAGTTATAAGATGTATAGGATACAAGGTAATACTATCGATGGTCATGAATGTAGGAGGATATCACCATATATGATGGAGCATTGCTTGACTTTCTTGAAAATCAAGGCCAAACACCTTAAACCGTCTAAATTATGCGGCAACACAAAATTCCCTATAGGAATTAGAAACAAATATCCGAGGACTCAATGACCAAATAGTCTCGAGCTGCAAGAAGGACATGACTTAATGGAAGTAGTAATAGATTGACTAACAACGTCTATGCAATTCAATTCCTATTCAAGAAATTTAGTGCTTATATACTACAATTCAGATAGGAGTAGTCACCTTCCGTCACGATGTTGGTACACGCTAGGACCATTTAGGTGTACAATTGAATTTAACACTTGAGCGAGTGAACATCTAGACCTTAGAAACATGCTTCAAGCATGTGTAACTCGGTTCTACGCAGATTGAGAGAGTTGTTTACTTAGTTGAGTGTCATTTAACAACCTTTACATGATTAGCACAAAGGAACATCCCATAGGAAACATTGTAGGAGCATACATGTCGTTCACCACTTGTTGGTCAGGAATAGGAGATAAATGGTTGACATAACCCACTATTATCCACAAATCAATGAACTCAGCTATCATAGAAGACTCAAAAGCCTTTTTCAAATATTTTAAGCTATGCTAACCACTATATTTCTTTGGACCAGTTTGTTAGTGCAAATATTATGATATTTAATCTATCCATTCTCTTTATGTTTTGGTGATGACAAACATGTAACTTATAACACATAACGTAAAGTGCTTAAGTTACTCGTAATCACAAATCATCAATGCATTCATACATCAACATCTCTCGATGTCTCAAGTCTGATTCAACAACAAATATAAGTTTGCATCCGACGTAAATCACTAAAGGTATGAACAAACAAACTTTAAATTTGTTAGATGATCAAAGAAATAATTTTTGTTCTAAACTTTACATTTTTATAAATGTAACAAAATATTTTTACAAAAATAATTAGACAAAATATTTTTGTAATTATCAGAAATGTTTTAATTCAGATATATATTTAAAATCAGATTTTCCCCCTAAAATCAGAAAAACCTAGCTCAAAAAACATTTCCCCACAAAAGGAGGAAATCAAAAGTGTCTATAAGTAGGCGGCCCCTTGATTGATAAGGGGGCCGACTAAGAGATAAGGGAGCCGACTGCCTATTTTTATCCTAGACTTTGTCTATAAATAGTGGACTATTCCCACATATATTACATACTTTTTCACATAGTTTTTCTTTGTTTTAAATCACAAAACACATTCCATATTCTTTGATCATGTAACTTGTTTAAATATTTGTTTACAAGTGATCCAATCCTTCCTCTCCAAGTGCAAGAGAAAAATACTCGTAATCGTCAAGATACGATGTATTATAGGTGGTGCATTCATGACATGTGTTACATTCACGATGTATAGATCGAGTCAATGTCTTCCAAAATTATTTATTAGTTGGATTGGGTAGATCGTGTATGTATTTAGCTGAGTAAACACTTGTGAGAGCGGTTAGTATTTTATGCCTCAAAATATAAGTGTGAGTGGTAGATCAATTCTAGCTAAGATTAGAACTAGACTGTTGGATCCCTTACTGAATAGATCTTAAACCTTTAGCTTGCAAAGGTTTGTTACTTTAGATAAATCTAAAGAAACAATAATGAAACACTAATTAAAAACTATTGATTATGCAAAAACTAATCAACAATGCTAAGAAGAACAGTATTAAGCAAACACAAGAGATCTTCTATCAAACTCACACTTTATATTTTAACTTGAATCGACCTTGATTACAAACTATGATTGATAATTGATCTTTATAGATCTGTATATTCTAACTATGCCTAGGGTTCCTTTTATACACCAAGGAAACCCTAATGGGCTTTACAAAACGCGTATAGAGATAATGCATATCATTTCCTAAGATATCTCATGCATATCTCTAACTCTAACTAACTTATGCATACGCAGACTTAACTATAACATAACAGTACTAACTTTAACTATCAGTATTAACATCTTTATACTGACAGTATTAACTATAATACACTACCAGTACTAACTATGCTAACTCTTCTACCGGTACTAACATGTGTACTAGCAGAACCAATTGTATTACTAACAGAATTAAGTCTAGAATACTTAATTCCCAACAATCCTCCCCTAAACTTGAACTTCACTTGTTAACTTCAAGTTTCTTTAGTTTTCTTTAGTTTGAGCTTTTGAGGATTGCATTCAAACACTTCTTTAATTTGCTCTTTGATGATCTTAAACTCTTTTATGTTCTTGGTCATCTTTAACTTCCTTTAGCTTTCAATCCTTGTCAGCAGCAAATCATCACCTCTGCATCACAACTATACAACAACATCCAACTAAGTTAGCTTTGTAGTTTTTGGCAAACTATCAGCCATCAATGGATTTGATATGTCTTTACCATGAGTCGTTTGCTATGGACTAGTCAATGATTCATTGTAATAACAAGGTGAATTAATAACCTTATAGTTTTTAACAAACTATTAGCTATCAACGGATTTGAGATCTCTTTACCAATAGCCGTTTGCTCTGGAGTAGCCAACTCTTTATTTTAAAAACATAATGAGTTGATTACCATACAGTTTTTGGCAAACTGTCAGCCATCAACGGATTTGAGAAGTCTTTACCAAAGCCGTTTGCTTTGGACTAGCCAGTTCTTGATGTCTGTTAGACATGGTGAACTGATGACCATTTGTTGTGTGGTTGCTAAATCAACACTTAAATAATCCTTCTCAACTCTACTGCAGCTTCCAGATACCAAAACCATACTTGTAGCTACTGAGAAACCTTTCAAACACCATCATTTCAAGGTAACTTATTCTGAGCTTGCTTCTCTATTAACTTTAACAATTGATAACAAGCCTCATCCTTTTTATCCCCTTGAAGCTTCTTATCCAACATAGCTTGACACACATCAGCTGGTATAGGATATCTCCTTTCTGTCAACATGTAGATATCAGCTGATTCCAAAGTCAAACAATGCACTCTACAAGTGTCATATCTCTATCTTAGCATCTTTTGTTGATATGGTAAATTCCAGAAAGGGTCTGTACTCAGAGGTGGATCAAACATGGTCTTAAGATCACCCTAAAATACTCTCTCATACTCATCCTCTGGTCTATTTGTACCATACTTTTGCATAACTAACTTGTATAACTCTGTAAGATCATCCCTTAAGATACTTTTAAGCATAGCTCCAAAATTTATGTAAGTGATATAAGTTCCATCTTCTCTTATAATCTGATACACACCCTTGTTCCCTAGCTTTATTATCTTCCAATTAGCTATACTAGGAGGTTTGATAGCTACTGGAATAGCACTTAATGGAATATCAGTACCTGAAGAATAATCTATATCATTACCTTTCATAAGTGCTTCCATGTCTTCTTCAGCTTCATGCTTTGCAGTTTTGTCAGCATGTGTACATTTCCTAGCTTTTTGCTTTTTGCTTTTTCCTGTTCTCTTTATTGGCTCTTCTTTCTTTACAACTTCAACTTTCTCCTCTGTGACTGGAACATCTTCAACAACAATCTTTTGTTTCTTTAAAGAATCTTGCTCCAGCTGTACACCTGCTCTCTTAACTCTTTCTTCAGATCCCATAGGCACAAAACTTTCAATGCTCCTCATCAGCTTTTTAAATTCAACCTTAAGCTCTTCAAAAGTAAGCTTCTTTAACTGAGCCATTTTCCAAGAGCTTTGATTTTTGATGAAGGTACTCATATAGTCTCTTTGCACTAAACCATAGACATACATGATTAAGTGTAACCAAAATTCGATACATATAGTCACGTAAGTTAATATGTGTGTCTAAAATTTATGTTGTTACTGACTAATGCTAATATGCTTTATAAGACTTTATAATGTGATAAATATAAATATGAAAATTATTTTCTTAAGAGGCGGGCTGAGTTTTGAGCGGCGGGAAACGAAATTATTTTCGTCCCAAATTCCAAAACATATCCCAATTCTTTAATCAGATCTAACAAAACCCACCAAACCCTAGCACCAAAACATCACACCACAACACCATCTCTATAGCTTTCACCGTAACAAGCTGCCATCACCATCTCTATAGCTTCCACCACAACAAGCTGCCATCACCATCTCTATAGCTTCCACCACAACAAGCTACCATCGTTCCTGCTATCGTCGGTTGATAAGGAATTCGCATAAAATGGTACAGTGTTTATTATTCAATTGTGTTGCTTATTATTTAATTAGGTTGCTTATTATTTAATTAGGTTGCTTATTATTTTATTAGGTTGCTTATGGTAAACACCAAAATGACTGGGCAACAAGAACGGCCGTGCCATAGGTAAACACCAAAAAGATGCAGAAAGAGATGAAAAAAGAGATGCCCAAGTCGAAACTGTTCTTCCTCGGGATTAATTCTTAAACCCTTAATCCCTAAGTCGAATCAGTGTGTGTTGTAATTGGTTTGGACCGTATCAAGCTACAACTCATTAACCAAGAAAAAGGAATTCTTCAAGCCTATGGTTGAAGGGAAAGTGTCCTTATATGTCTGCGGGATTACAGCTTATGATTACAGTCATATGGGTCATGGGCGTGCTTATGTTTCCTTTGATCTTTTTCATCGGTAATTTCACTGCTTTTTTTCCAACCACATTTTGATTATTCAAACTGCTTCTGCTTATATTGTACTGTATGTGTATATACTAATTTATTTTGGGTTAATGGCATGTAATAGCAACGTACTTTCCCATTTGGGCCATTATCAGATATGAACTCAAAAAAGTATACATACCGTTGGATGGGTATTGTGATACTTTTTTGAGTTCATATCTGATAATGGCTCAAATGGGAAAGTACGTTGCTATTACATGCCATTAACCCATTTATTTTCATGTATGCATCTTTTAGGTTTTTAAAACATTTGAACTACCAAGTTAAATATGTGCGCAACTTCACTGACGTCGACGACAAGGTAATCCACATTTTACTTTTTTATAGGCTTTATTTTTTGTCTAGCGGTCTTCAGGGACGGAATCAGGGTGGGTCCCGGGAATTTTTGTAAATGCACATGGTAAAATTATGTCCTGGTTCCGTTCCGTCCTTGGCGGGTTTCACATTTATACCCATTAGAATGAGTCAATGATGATTTCTTTGATTATTTAGAAGCTGCTGTATCTTGATTATTGCCTCTCATTTGTCGTTAGTATGCATACATATCCCTTGCATTTACTATGTTATAGACAGCTCCATGGATGTCTATTCAATATACATTTAGTTGCATTGGAGTAGTAGGTAATATTTGACTACTCCAACACGATTAGAACTGGAAGAACAACAACTGTCAGAATGATACGAAGAACTTCCAATAAATTTACCCATTTTTTACAAGACATATGTAATCACAATGAAAGAACAAGAGCTGTCACATCCCCATACGGGGCCTGGACGGAATACGTGTCCGAGGGCGTGACGTCATCATACTTCGAACACAAGGCACAAGAGAATGACCATAATGGATGTTTTTAAAATCATAACTCGTTGTATTTATTTAAAAATAGATAAGTTTACAAGATTTCAAAAGAAATTAAACATTTGCGGAAACGTAAGTAAAATGTAGCGGAAGCATAATTAAGTTTTGAAAAGTCAACGAGTATGAATGATAATAAAGTCTTGAAAGATGATATCATATTGCACGTAGACTCCACATAGCACGTCAAGAAAGTCCAAAGCTAATCACCTAAGAAAAACATGCTAAAAACGGTCAACATAAAGTTGAGTGAATTCATAGGTTTTAAGTAAAACATTTATGAGGATAAAAAACGTTTAGTGAATACAGCTTCCTCAAGTATTCTGAAAAGTGGTTTAGTAATTGGAAATGTTCAATCCAAAGTAGTGTGGTCCACAAGATTTCAAAGCGTATTGTGACAATCTTAGCGTTTTCGATTTCCACATACAAAGCAAATGTGCGTTATAAACAAATACAACTTCCATGAATGTTATTTATGTTGCCAAAACTAAAGGGGGGGGGGGGGGGGGCTCATGACACCGATGCGGGGTAATAACAACAGGGCATATCATATCATGACATATAGTATTCCTTGCCCTTTACTGTGTCCCAAACCAAAGACCACCACAACGTACATCGACATGACATATATTCATTTGTTCTTCGTTAAATGGAACCAAAGCAGATAAGGATAATTAGTCCCAATAGATCTATTTATTCATTCGCGCTCACTTAACCAATCCAATTGGCCATAGGATGACTAACGGTTCATGATAGTTAGGCAATAAGTGTGTTGTAGCAAAACTTAGGGCAACACTAATCAGGAAATGATAACAGAAAATACTTGTGTCCAATGAAAAAGTAACCAACTTTTTCGTAAAAGCTTAAAGTACTTAAATCCATAAGTAAAAACGAGTATGATGTCAATCATGTAACGAGTTTGTAATCAACGTATACACGAGTTTGAAATTCAGTAACGTAAACGAGTTTGTAAACAAGCATGTTTCTCACCCCAAAAGTAGTAAAGTATATGTAAAACAAATAAAACGTGGGGCTATGAACTCACCTTGATGTTGAAGAACAATTGACATATAGGCATCTAATATGCACAACACAAACGGAAGATGAAACGGCTCGATCAAGAAGATGCAGCTTAACTTATAGGCTAAGTCCCACTAGCTTTGGATGATGAGTTTGGGTTTTCTGATGGATAAGTACATCAATGCGTCACGTTGATAAAGGATTGAGGTTTCAAGTTGTAAGAGTTTGGTGGTTGGTTAAATAAAATAACTCGAAAAGCAAACGCAAAGTATGTAACATATTCCGTATATATTACATATGAAAAAGAAACAATTATACAATTCATATGGTGAATTATATAATAAAGACAAACAACCAAAAGAATAAGTCGCAATATATAATACTTTACAAGTATTATATAAGAAACGTAAGAAAAATAATTGTAACAATATAATTCGACACGTTTTCGGAAATCACCAATTTAATTAGTAACAGTTTTTGTGTAAAAGTAAACGCACGTTTTTAAAGTTATGAATTAAGTAAACGATGTTTTCAAAGTTTTTACAAAAGTTATTATTTTATCTTCAAGTCGTGAATTATAAAATAATATTTTATAATTTAGTATTTCGTTTTCTTGACGGTTTTTAGTTAAAATAGTTATCTCGTTTGTAAAAGTATGGTTTTCGATTATTGTCGCGTTATTGTATAATTACATATTAAAAATCTTAAAAACTATATAACTTCTTCCGCTTATCGGGTTTCTAAAATAATAGAATTTGTACCGAAAAATACTAAGTATATAAATTTCGGCATGACCTAGTCGTTTATACGACGTGTCCATTTTTACCAAAACCAATGTTTTTCCCACTTAATCAATCAGTCCGTGTTGCCAAATACGCGCGTGTTTCAATTTATATGTATATCTAGACAAGATTGGAAAAAGAAACAAAAATAATAAAACCAAACACACCCTAATGATTATTAAACGCAATACTAAACGCCCTATATGGGCTGAACCAAACCCCCGGTTTGATTGCCAAACGCAAAACCAAACACACCTAACGGGATTTATCGGCAGCCAAACAACGCTCCTTGTTTGGGGCTGCTAAAAATTATAAAGATTAACAACACGATTTATTTTGTTGGTTTTTCAATTTTTTTTGGTATTGCAAATACTTTAGGAAAAGTATTTAGAATGATTTTTATGTTTTTATATAATGAAAAAGAAAATCAAGAAAATAAAATATTTTTGTAGTTTTTGTATTTTCTATATTCACAAAATAAGCAATAAACTTCACGGAGAAGGTTCTTCAAGTACTAATCTTCAAACGTACACAATATTCGAATCACAACCTCCCCGGCAGCGGCGCCAAAAATTGGTCGTCCACTTAATATATATAAATATAATATAAATATATAATATGGATAAGATCAATAATAAGAGAGTAAGAATTCTGTGAGGCTTTTAAAGAAATTTTACTTTTGACCAAAGCAAAATCCTAAAAAACCTTTCCGGGTCGTGTCCCGACGAGGTGTGAATGGAAAATCGAGGTAACGTGTGTGGAATAATGCTTGAATAATCACAAATTGGCTGTAAATTCTATTTCTACAAATAAATTACACAAACAAGTAAAGGCAAACTAAAAACGAAAGCAATTAAAGCCTAAACACAAAAAACGTTCACGGGATTCAAATACCGTTCTTTAAAAAACTAAATTCTACAAATTTAACCCTACGAAAGCAAAATTAATTTTCCTAAGTCCTAAATGATAAAAGAAAAATTAAAAAAAAGAATTATATTTTTTGACTTTTATATTTTCTATTATGAATTAAAAACGGATTTTATCTAAAAAATTAATAAAAAATACTAAACTAATTTGGAAAATTCTGAAAAAAATAAGAAAAGTCCTTTGAACAATGTTGGATTTAAGAAAAATTAGATGCAGAAACCAGCTTATCACAATAAGCCAAAAATAAGCCAAGAAAGGCTTATAGCTAAAACTGACTAAAAAGGGGTAAAAGAATAATAGTTGCAAAAGAAAACGAAAAAGACCCAAAGGCGCTAGTGGTTGTGTTTGGTGTGTTTGTGTGTTATATATGTTGGTTGAGTGAGGTTGAGGTCAGGGGTTCGAGCCTTGCTCATCCCTGATGTCCCTCAACTCCCAACATATTTTTTATGCAAAAACTTTTTAACAAACTTTTAGAAAAGCTGTAAATAAGCACTTTTTTTGAAGAGACTTTTTCTAAAACTCAAAAATAAGCTGGAAAAAGCTAATATTAAGCTGACAGTTAACACTTTGAGTTTCTAAACTAAAATCTTAACTGTTTAAGAAGCACAAGCTTCTATGAGCTTGTGCTTAAACTCTATTAAGCTTTTCTTACACTAAAACCAACTTAAACAGCAATCCTAACTCTAAATTAAGCCAATCCTATAAGCTATAAGCTCAAATAAGCAGTTAAGAACTTCTAATGAACAACTTAAAACTAACAGACCTTAATCAGTCTGAACAAGCTACTTTGAGCTTAAAAACAGATAAGCTACTAAACTTTTAACCTCAAAACAAGCTTGGATTCTTAAAGTATGCTATCTAATATACTTGTGCTCTTGATTTTAAAACCT
>BQNB010010500.1:9039-83831 GCA_026074375.1 Tanacetum coccineum | reverse complement strand
TATATATCCGCGCGACTCGAATGCTCCACTAGCAAAATAGTAACCTGAAAATACATGCTAAAACGTCAACAATAATGTTGTCCAGAAAACTCGATAACCCATATTCACTATAGTAACTTGAAAAGTGAAGATCAACAAATATATGACGGGCCAAATGGGTTCAGCAAAAGATTTTTTTAAAAAGATAATGGGTTGACTTGTCATATAGCTAATGGGTCAAACGGGTAAAATTAGCTTTGAATACGTCAAAAACAAAATTATACGAAGAAAAGCCCAGCTTGGTACCTCCAATAATATAGCTTTAGAAACTCAACATGTACCAACTTATGGATGAAATTAGTTGGAATACGTCGAAAAGAAAATTGTACAAAGAAAAGCCATCAATATACAGAAATACAAAATATGTAAGTTTTATTAATGATTTTATCGTATTTTTTCATTATTTTTTATTGATGATTTTATCGTATCTTTTCATTATTTTTTTATCGTATCTTTTCATTATTAACGGTCAATGCAAGAGGCTAAAACTTACTAGTTCTATATACTTTAACTGTTCTGTATCAAGCTCCTGAAAATGCAATAAAAACAGGTAAAGAGTATCAATAGACGGGATTAGAGCAAGGCTTGCACAACAAGATGTACCTCCTTAAAATCAACACAAGAAAAAAGAAAGCCAAAACAAAGAGATAACACTACCATTTCCAGGTTCCATCTGCACAATCTCCAGCTTACCCCTTCAAACTTCAACATAATCTCCAGCCGTGTACACTCTAATAAAACTAAAACTGATGTGAAAAGAGCCAATAATTTACCTAAGGTTAATAGAAAAGGTTATTCATTCATTACAAGTTATGCTCATACATGTACAAAATTAAACATAACAGTTGCACCATAGTTCGAGAATGAAATACCCAACAGTTTACTTGTCCGGTTTGCATACACCGACAAGTATAAAATTCCCAATCTTAGTTACTACCTGCACAACACATAAATACAAAAGAGGTGCAGAAATTTTCAAATGTCTAGATGACATAAAATGACATAAGAACATAACCTACTAGCTGCACAACACATAGATATAAAAGATGTGCAAAATTGTTTAGTTGACATACATAAAATGACAATTACTCCAAGTCAAGAGAATTGGAGTTTGATGAACCAATTCGTACTGGATTCTTTGCCAATTTCCTGTTAAGAATTCTCTCACTCCTTGGTCTTAGTGAAATGACTGGAACTACAACGTGTAGTGTAATGTCTTGAGCTTGGCTGCTTTGAGTTACTGCGGTTTCTGCATTAGGAGCATTTTGGATGTTTTAAGCGATTACATCCACCTGTGCACTATCCACTGGTGCATCAACCAAATCCTCATCTAGAAGTGAACTATCACTTACTTGTGCTTTCCTTGGCCTGCCTTTCATAGTTGGTAGTTTAGGTGGTAAGACATCTATTGGATTCTTACAACCTTTTTTGTTGTGGCCTTTTTGGAAACAATTTTGACATGTCATGGTAATGCCATACATAGAAACCCTGTTTGTGTTTTTATTTTCATGTGCAGCCCTAATCCTTTTCTTTCTTGGTCTACCGGGCATTTTTTTGGGTTTTGGTGGCAAAACTCTAGACATTTCATTAGAGTCAGGCCAAAAGTCCATCCCACCTACTGGAGTCAAGTACTGATGGTATGCAAAATAAAAACTTTGTTTCCTAAAACAACCCGGAACATAATCCTCAACCCTCCTATTAAGTTTGAAAATAACGGCTATTGCATGAGCACAAGGCAAACCTAAAAGCTGCCACAATCTACAAGTACAAGTTCTATGCTCCTCATCAAACCTAAATGCTTGAAACCCATTCCTTACTTCAAAGAGATTTCCACCTATAGGTATAACATCCCAAAACCTGTTGAAGTTACAAAAAAACATAAGACATATGTAAACACAATATTTTATAGTTTCTAAAAGTTAAAAGGATAACATAATACCTATGCTGATCTTTGGTTACTTCCAACCTCTTCTGTATGTTTGGACATATGTCTTCACTCCATGACTCCAACAACTTCCTCATTGTATTCATTCTTTCCAGTACTATCACCCGCATAGCTTCAAGCATGGTAATTAGTGGCTTATTCCTAACTCTTAAAAGAACCGAGATGAAGCATTCACTAAAACCATTTTCAACTGCTTCACAGTTTATACCAATACAGAAATAAGCCCTTGACCATGTCTTAGGATCCTTGTCCAACAGACATTGATAAGCTTTTGGGTTGGCTCTCTTGATCTTGTCTATAATTTTGTTGAACAATCCTGGATAGCTAGCCTTAGAAGCTGCCTAAAATTAACTTCTAAACTCCACACCACTAAATTGTTTACGAAAACCCTCATAAATGTATGAAAACCCACATAAATGTGTCGTGCACATTGTCTATGCTCAGTGTGTGGCATTACATCCATAACTGCTTGTATCAGTCCCAACATGAAAATAATTAACTTTAGTTGATGAGATTATACAAGAATATATATTAGGTGTATGTATTTAAAAGAAACTTACTTTGTGTTGATCTAAGATGAGAGTCAAACCATTTCCAGTAGGCATATCTAAATCATCTCCAAGTAAATCTAGAAGTCTTTATTCTCTACATTTACAACAGCCCATGCCACTAGAAATATGTGGTTATTTCCGTCTCGTCTAATAGCAGTTAGGATTTCACCTATATTAGGTTTCTTTAGTAAGCAACCACCTAAAGCAATAACATTTCTACAACCCAATTTCCATCCCTCTTTGAGACCTTTGAAACAAACATAAAATCTATCAAAATAAGTTTTAGAATCTGGGTTTACTGTAACACCAACTTTAACAATGATTGGATTCTAAAATTGCTTTACCATAAGACCTAATATATGCATAATGATCCTCAATGGTTGTTTCTCCTTCACTCAAAGTCCATCTTTTGGCATGCCTACACTATGCTGGGCTAACAATACACTTTTATTTTTTCATTACTAAATCGGCTATTTCATGTAACTTTATTTTTGGATTTACCCTAATTTTAGTCCCAAAATGCTTACCAATCCACTTGTAATTCACTAAATTTCCATACTTAAAATCTTTAACACAAGTATGTTCATCATCCATAGATATTACCTGAAATGATTTCTCTTCAGTCATCTCCTTACCGTAACACCTCCATGCGCAGTTTGATCCTTCACCCGCACTAGTACTTGGGTATCTTTTCCACTTTCTTTGCTTACCTTTCTTCGGTTCCTTTAGCATTTCAGGTCTTGATCCACATTTTGCAATAAGCTTTGTCTTTTCACTTCTATAAAACCAAAGTGAGTAGCCATTTGCAAGAGCATAGTAAGTGAGACACTCTTTAAGCTGATCCACATCCACAAATTTTTCACCAATCTAGAAATAACATTGAACTCAAGCTTAAATAGTTAAAATTAACAGAACCATTTACATACATAAAAATTAGAGCAACATATTACCTTTGGTTTTCGCATCCTCCAATGAGTTTCAACGTCGTGTATTGGATATTTCTCCACTTTTGACTCCACAATCTTGAAGGGATCAGTGGTACCATCACCTTCATCTCTCACCTTTCTTATTAAGTCATCCATGAACTCTTCATGCTCCATTAGAGTTTCGCTGTCACCAACTCCATATACCCTTTGTCTGCTATTACTAGTTGAAGTACCCTCGTTGACAGGAAATGTTTGACGGTTAGATTTCTTAGGTGCCTTGTTTGCCTCAGTCTTTCTCTTCCTAAGGTCTATCAGCTCATCTTCACCTTCTGATAAATAGTCAACAAATTTATCAGAGTAGTCACTTTCACTATCGGTATACAAAGTGTAGTTAAATTCATCCACATCGTCACTTTCACTTTCAATATCACTATCAGTATCCATAGCAACAAGGTTCACATTCTCTTCTATTACAGTTCCATTATTCCTACGCACATGTTTCTTAACTGGGATATCATCTACTAACACCTTACTCTTACCCTTATTCATAGTTTTCTTAAGCAGGCTCTCGCCCTTATCTACTATTTTCCTAACAAGATCCTTACCTTTATCCATAGTTTTGTTAACAAGACTCTTACACTTATCAACGACATGCTTATCTGGTGATTTTAGGTTACCCACTTCTTCCTCGACCTAAGAAATAAGCTCAAAATAACTCTTATTGCTAGCATCATTTTCCATAACTTCATGAATCCTCACTAAAGATGAATCCTCATGAATTCGCACCATCGCGTTCACGGTCTCCTTAACCTACGGGTCGCGGCATTAAGCATGCTGTCCGTGGTCGTAGTATTTTCACACGTTATCTTTAAGAAAGGATAATCTAATCAAATAATAGATATGCTTTACTTATTTAAATCGGTTAGGATAATTCTGAATCCCTACGATATCGACCGTATCTTGGGCTGAAAGTTATGGAAACCCTAGGGATTATTCAGCCTATAAAAGGAACGCAATTGTTATCAATACAGGTATCTAACAAACCCTAATTACACTCGATTATTCTCTCAAAGTTATATACTTACTCTCACGCCGAAGTCTAATCGTGGGATCCGCTCCCACGATAAGATTAACAGTGTTTATTTCCAGGGTCCTTCAAACAAGTTCACTTGGTACAAGAACATGGCACTTCATACCCGAATAGTAGCCTATTCAGACCAAACAAGACCCGACCTAACTTTTGTATCAGCAAGTTGGCACCATCCGTAGGACCAAACACTAGGAATTACTCTCAGAAAAATGAGCGCGATGGCTAACACAACCCCTATTGTGGCTACTGTCACGAAACCTGCAACCAAAGAAAAGACGCCGAAAGATGCGGATGCCACCCCCAGGGTTAACATCCAGGATTTCTGTGAAGAGCATTACGAGGATATCCTGTCGGTCATTATGGACAAGATTCGCCGTGACAAGCGAAAAAAAGTCCATGCTAGGCTGGACTTCGGAGAAAGTCCTAAAAAAAAGGAGAATAAGAGAAGGCTCTCAAAACTCAAGTGCCAAGACCGTGTCCGCAAGGTACTGTAACCCATCAGAGAGACTGAAAGTATGGGACCGCTTGAGATACAATGATCGACATATGCTTAACCTACTAGGCCATCGAAGGCAGAGCGCATTCGACCGACTTAGTGATACTTGCTCGCCAAGCACAACTAAATCCGGACCAGACAGGGCAAACTCCAGGGATTGTTCTCACAATAGAAGTCGCCCTCATATGCGAGACTCTTCTAACAAAGATCATCCTCGGAGCAGAGACTGCTCTCGCAGCGTTAAAGAATCATATGATAATACCCGCTCCTCCTACGGGACGGGGACCAAACATGGATATCACTCTCACGACAGTGACCACTCCTGTTATGAGAAAAAAGGAAGGGAAAGTGAATTCTCGTTATACCGCGTATCGAAGAGCGGCACCAGCGATGGAGGAAACTGGAAGTCAAAGTTAAAAAGGTACAAGTCTACGGATGAGGATGACTTGGCGGTGCCCTGGATATGTGAAGAGGTGGATCCGTTCACACCTCGAATCTGTAATTTCAAAAGTTCACAAAAAAACACGAATGCTTTACAACGTGAAGACCTATGACGAAACAGGTGAGCCAGAGGATCACGTAAAAATTTTCCAAGCGGCGGCACAGGTGGGACGCTGGGCAATGCCTACATGGTGTCATATGTTTAATTCTACCCTAATAGGGGCCGCAAGAGTATGGTTCGATGAGCTCCATTCGGAGAGCATAGATGGATACAAGGATCTCAAAGCAGCCTTCTTAGCATACTTCTTGCAGCAAAAGAAGTACGTCAAAGATCCCGTCGAAATCCATAATATCAAGCAAAGGAAAGGAGAGACCATCGAGGAGTTCATGGAACGATTCAAGGTGGAAACCGAACACATGAAGGGAGCCCCTGAGTGCATGCGGATCTCTGGATTCATGCATAGGGTTAACAACCCTGAATTGACAAAGCGCCTTAACAAACATGTTCCAAAGACCATGGAAGAAATGATGATCGCCACCACTACCTTCATACGAGGAGAAGCCGCCGCTGCTGGCAAAAAGAAAGGGCACGCATCATGGAGGGCACGTGACCAGTCAAAGCGACACGCTTCAGAGCGGAGGTCTGACTTCTGAGGTCAACCAAAGGAAGGACGGGGGTCTAGTAGGTTTACCCCCTTACAAGAACACACAAGGAAATCCTCGTGGCTGAGGCAGGAAAGTTCAAACCGCCACCACCTATGGTAACCCCGGTGAAGAAGAGAAGCAGCAACAAGTTTTACGACTTCCACAATGATAAAGGACACAACACGGACGAGTGTATGCAGTTAAAAAAGCAGATCGAAGAATTGGTGCGAGCAGGTAAGCTCTCGCATTTAATTAAAGAAATTAAGCAGGGAAGAGATCTACCAAAGGTGGGGAAGAAGGAAGTACCGGCCAAAGACAAGTCCATGGAAATCTATATGATACAACCATGGCATAGAATGACAAAGAAGAAAGCGACTTAAAGCATTGAACGTGTCAATAAAATTACGTTCCTTTCACTGACAACCAGTAGTGGGATAGAAGGTCCGCTTGTTATAGAAGCGGAAATTGGCGGGCACACGATTCACCGCATGTATGTAAACGAAGTTTCCTCAATGGAAGTGCTCTACGAACACTGCTTCAACCGGCTCTGACCGGAAATCAAGAGCCAAATGGTCCCAGCAACGACGTTGTTAACCGGTTTTTAGTGGAGAAACCATATGACCGCTAAGACAACTTAGGCTCTTGGTAACAATAGGAGACGCAGTTCATTCTACAAAAGCATGGATGAATTTCATGATTGTAAGGTCATTATCACCGTGCAATGGCATCATTGGAAGACCTGGAATAAGAGAAATCCAAGCGGTACCATCTACAGCCCATGAAATGCTTAAGTTCCCAGTAGATGAAGGAATAGTGACTATTCGTAGTACTATCTTGATACCCGCTGAGTGCGCTACGGTGATTACATCATCTAAGGAGATACCTAGAGAGGCTGGAGTCCGTCATGAAAATTTTAAAGTAGCTCTACACCCGAATTTCCCTGATCAGGAAGTAGCAATCGGAGGGACGCTATCCGCGAAAGGACGGATGGAACTATGCTTACTCCTGAAGGAAAACTTGGATATATTCGCATGGAAGCCGTCAGACATGACAAGAGTACCACGATCAATAGCTGAACATCGACTCAATACCCGAGAAGGATATTCGCCTGTTTGACAGAAGAAAAGGGGCCAAGCCTCGGAGCGTGCGAAATCCATCCAAACGGAGGTACAAAAACTAGTAGAGGCAGGGATCAGGAGAGAAGTTTATTACCACGAATGGCTATCCAATCTAGTCATGGTGAAAAAACATGATGGTAGCTGGCGGATGTGCGTGGATTTTACGGACTTAAACAAGGCCTGTCCGCAAGATTGTTACCCCCTTCCAAAAATCGACTGGAAAGTTGAATCTCTCTGCGGCTATCCCTTTAAGTGTTTCTTGGATACTTATAAAGGCTATCACCATATACAGATAGCAGAGTCATATGAAGAGAAAACGGCTTTCCACACCAGCCATGGGGTATATTGCTATACCAAAATGCCCTTTGGCCTCAAGAACTCTGGCGCCACGTACCAGCGGCTGGTGGACAAAGCTCTTGACAGCCAAGTTGGCCGGAACATAGAAGTGTACGTTGATGACTTGGTTATTAAGAGTCACACAGAAGCATAAATGCTAAGAGATATCGATGAAACGTTCTGTATGTTACGCAAAATCAACATGAAGCTCACCCCCAAAAAAAGATATGTTTGGGGCAGTGGAAGGAATGTTCATTGGGTACATGATTAGCCCGGAAGGGATAAAACCGTACCCTGACAAAACAAAAGCTTTACTACAACTCCCATCCCCACGAACAATCAAATAGGTCTAGAGCCTCAATGGGAAGTTGGCTAGTTTAAACAGATTCCTCTCCAAGTCAGCGGAAAAGTCCTTGCCTCTATTTAAAACTTTGAAAAAATGCATTAAAAAGAGTGACTTTCATTGGACACCAGATGCGGAACAAGCCTTCAAGCAACTAAAACAACACTTGTCAAGGCTACCCCTACTAGTAGCACCCAAACCGAAGGAGGAACTGATTGTATACCTGTCCGCCTCCCATGGAGCTATTAATTCGGTCTTGATGACTAAAAGGGGCACGGTTCAGATGCTGGTCTACTTCGTAAGTCGCGCATTATAGGGCCCAGAACTAAACTACACCCCAATGGAAAAGCTAGTTCTATCACTGGTTTTTGCCGCCAAGAGGTTACGGAGATACTTCCAAGCACATCTTATTGCGGTTATTACCGACCAACCGATCAAACAAATAATTTCACGTCCCGACGTGGCAGGACGATTACAAAAATGAAGCGTCATGCTGGGAGAATACAATATTACATACCGACCAAGGACATTTGTGAAAGAACAGATCCTAGCGGATTTCCTTGTAGAAAAGCCGGATGAAAGTCCGCCAGACACATCAGTGGTTGAAACCCCGCAGGAGCTGTTGACACTCTTCACGGACGGATCATCATGTGTAAATGGATCCGGTGCTGGCTTAATACTGACAAGCCCGGAGGAAACGGGGTTTACCTACGCGCTAAGATTTTAGTTCACAGCTTCTAACAACGAGGCAGAGTATGAGGCACTAATAGCTGGCCTACAAATCGCGGCGCATATGGGAGTACGCAATGTGCACGCAAGTGTAGACTTTAAGTTGCTAGCAAACCAAGTCCTAGGGGCATATGTTGCTAAAGAATAAAATATGATCAAATACCTGGAGAAGGTCAAAAGCCTAGTCAGTGGCTTCGCTAACTTTTCCATAAACCAAGTCCCAAGAAGTAAAAACAAGAAATCGGATGCCCTGAGTAAAATCGCGTCAACCAACTTTGAGCACTTATCAAAATAGGTCTTGATTGAAGTACTCAAAGAGAAATCCATACATGAGGAGGAAGTGGTGACAGTAGTAGAAGAAGAAGGACTAACATGGATGACACCAATAATTAAATACTTGAAAGATGAAACCCTCCCCGATGACAGAAAGGAGGCAAGTAAACTCTGTATCAAGGCTAGACAGTACGAATTGTTGGAAGGGGTTCTTGACAGGAGGTCATTCATAAAGCCGTGACTAAGGTGTGTTGGACCACTTCAAGCGAATTATGTGATCTGAGAAATTCATAAGGGGTCGTGCAGTATGCACGCAGGCCCACGGTTCGTGGTAGCTAAAGCAATGCGATTGGGATATTATTGGCCAACCATGCATCGGGACGCACGAGATATGATACGCACATGTAACGACTATCAAATACATCATCCCGTGCCAAGGAACCCCCAGCAACTGCTAACCCCTATCACGGCTCCATGGCCATTCTATAAGTGGGGAATAGACATAGCTGGTCCTTTCCCGAAGGGACTAGGAAAGGTCAAATTTTTGATAGTCGCTATGGACTATTTCACAAAGTGGATAGAGGCGAAAGCCATGTCGAAAATCACTGGCAATCAGGTGAAGAAGTTCGTATAGGACAACATAGTATGCCGCTTTTGTCTCCCAGGAGAAATAGTTTTGGACAACGGCAAATAGTTCAGTGATAACCTGTTCAAGGATTGGTGTGAAAAGTTGAATATCACGCAACGCTTTGCCTCAGTGAAACATCCACAGTCCAACGGACTCGTGGAAAGAGCAAACCAGAGCTTGGGTGACGGAATCAAGGCCCGCCTGGGCGAAGGAAATAAAAATTGGATAGAAGAACTTCCCCATGTCCTTTGGGCCTATCGTATGACGATTAAGACAAGCCACGATAACACCCTTTTCTCTTTGACATATGGCACGAAAGCTATCATACCTACGGAAATCAGAATGCTAACGTACCGCACCACGGCAGTAGACGCCGTTCACAATGATGAAGAGCTACAGCTAAACTTGGATTTACTAGAAGAAAGGCGTGAATGCGCAGGCCAAATCACGAATGACAAAATATTACAATGCTAGGGTTCGAGGTGTTACTTTTAGACCCAAAGACTTTGTTTATCGTAGTAATGATGCAAGCCATGCTGTGGCCAGAGGGAAGCTTAGACCAAAGTGGGAAGGATCTTATGAGGTCACGAAAGCACTCAGAGATGGAGCATACAGACTAAGGTCCATAGACGGCACGGTCCTCCCGCAGACGTGGAACATGGCCAATCTCAAGAAATGTTATCTTTAGGTTACGGCATGGATAAGTTTGCATCTTGATTAGGGCCCTTAATAAAGTAATCCATGTATTCTTATTCTACTTTTTGTTTTAAGTTATGAATAAAACTCCGCGGGTCTAGCTAACCCTGCGACTTCTTTGTTTGAAAATCTTTTAAGTAAATCTTTCTTTTCTTAAGTATAATTTACTTGTTACTCCATATAGTACATGCCCAATACGATGGATATCTTTGGATATCCAAAGGCTAAGCACCCTAATAGTTGCTTTCCGTGTAAGAGGGTTGCAACCCTAACGGTCACGGATTCTGCATCTTTATTCTACGTATACCTAAGACGTTAGGTATATAAGAAAGACTCCTACAGAGCATATAAGTCACTATACGTGCAATACAATATACACTACTCTTGAACTAGAGAATCAATGTATAATATGGTTACTTACGGACATCCGTGGGTACATTACAAAAATATTGTTTAAGTACAACAGGTTACACTACTTCCTTTACAAATTGTAGACATGTGGCAATGAAATGGACCGTTGTAGTCTCGAGTGTGGTTCCTCTTCTCTGTCAGCCGCCTCAGTCTGAGTGGCGGCATCCGCTAACAAAATCGCTAGCCCCTGGGGAGCAATGGTAGGCGCGGATACAGGGATACCGTCAGATCTGGCGTGGTAAGCGGAACCAATCCCATGGGTGCGGCAGACCACCCTGCACTTCTTTTTCTTTTCCGCCTGACTTATGTTAGCCGCAATGGCATCCTCTAACAGCATCTCTTCTTTGACGGCCCAAGGATCTTTAGGATTGCGTACCTCAGGGTACATAGGAATCTTTAGCTAAGAGGAGCTCGGGCGGAGGTCACGAATCCGCTGAGGGGCATCTTCCCCGGTATCACCCTCTAAATGTAGGGACGTCATGATTAGCTCCATCAGAGCATCGTTCAGTCTCTCTAGTTGATCCAACATCGGATATTCCAGATCTTTCAAGTCTTGGAGGGCTTTGACTAACTTATCATTTGCCTCCGGGTCATATGCCTCAACATCCACTAAGTCTCGGCCGACTTTACCATGTTCTATACCATATTTCAGGCCCTTGCTCATCCCCTTAGCGATCCCAGCGGATACGACTAGGGCTGAGCAAATAGACCGGTAGACCGGACCGGACTGGAAAACCGGACCGAACCAAACCGACCGGACCGCGGTCCGGTCCACGGTCCGGGGTTTTAGACCAATTCGGTCTTCGGTCCGGTCGGTCCGGTCCGGTTCGACCAAAAACCCGAGATTAAGCCTTATAGGACCGGACCGGACCGGACCGACCCGGACCAGACCGTACCATTTCGGTCCGGTCCACGGTCCGACTTTTTAGACCATTTCGGTCTCGGTCCGGTCCGGTCCTAGCCAGTCCAGTCCGGTTTTGGACCGTTGCTCACCCCTAGATACGACATTGGCAAACACCTGTCTCAGTTTCGTCGACTAAGCACACTTCATTACGGCCAGATGTAGGCCATGCCCAATAACCCAACGACAACCCACGATCGCTGTCAGCATATGCGGGTATAACTCTTCATTAAAATCCATGCTCAGTTTATCCAGATGGGCATCCATCTCCGCACAGCGCTGCTCAACCCTGTCATCTTCATACTTCTTGAACTGCTCAAAGGTGGCCTTTATTTTTTCCTCGCCCGTGATTTGTGCTTGAAGGTTGGACACTTGCTGAGATAATTGATTATTATTAACTTGGAGGTCTAAAAACCAGACGCGAAGGCTTTCCAATTCTTTGGTCAGTTCAGTGTTCTTAGCCTCCGCGGCCTTCTTCATATCAGCCTCAGCCTCCAGCAGCATCTCCAAGTTCTTTGTCTGATTACGGAGGCCATGCACTTCCGTTTCAGTAGCCCTGAGGGATTTAACTTCTTGATCAAGCTTCTTTATCTCTCCTTCCTTTACTTGGATCCTCTGATCTCGTCTGGATATCTTGGCCCTGGCCTTTTTCAACAACCTGACCTCTTACTCAAACCTCAACCTCAGCTGAGAACCCATAGCCACTTGCCGTGCCAGGTTTATGTTATATTGGCTAAGGAAGTATGCATTGGGCAAGTGGCGCAACTAAGAGAAATACCCCGATGGCGCAATGTGATCTACTGTGTCTTGGCACGCAGCTAGGGTGTCTAAGTGGTAGTCATTAGTCACGCCCTACCCCGGTTGATAGATACCCCCTGGTGACCCGACTACGGAGGGAACGAAGGTCGATCTCCCTGACTCTGGACTCCCCATGGATAACTGGACGTTAACATCCATGGTAGCAACATGTTCGGTGGGGATCTCGGTAGCCGTTCCCCTGGAAGATCTGCATCCACATGATGAGGTGGTATGTGCTTAATTACACATACCTTCTTCCATTAAAAACGAGCTTAAATGACCAAAAACAAAAAAAACTGCCAAATATGTGTTTGTTTTGCATTTGTATTATGCAGGAAATGGATATCACACAAAAGGACGAAAAACAAAGCCAAAAACGACAAAACCGAGCACGAAATGGAAAAGACAAAGTCAAATCAAAGCCAAAGTCAGTCAAAGCCAAAAAGTCAACAAGAAAGTCAACCCCGACAAATTCAAAAGTTAACCAAGTGAAGAAAATACAATTTGAGGGACTAAAATTGCCAAACCTCAAGTTGTATTACAAGAATAAAAAGACAAGGGCTGAACTTACAAATTGGGTGAAGTATAACTTTAGGGGTCAAAGCTGCCAAGCCCCTGAAGTTGTATCATAAAGGGACGAATTCTGCAATTAGTATGTATAGGTTGAAGGGGCAATTCTGCCAAACTTTCAAACCTGTATTATCACAAGGACGAAATTTGCAGTGAAGATATTTGAGATGAGGGGCCAAAGCTGCCAACTTACCCAAAACTAATTTTCCCGCCCACTAAACCCAATACAAGCTCACGGGTTCCCTTCACCTTCTTTTACCCTGCAACCCTTCAACACCCTGGATAAAACATTCCTCCCACCTCCACTATCACCACCTCCCCATATATACTTGACATGTTGGTAATCCTTCACCATTTTTAAGTAATTTTGATGGCTAGATTGACTCAAAAAGAAGCACAAAAAGATTGAATGGCTGAGATTACTTTTATTAAGTCCCTCACACAACAAAAACACCTTATGAACTCTCACAAAAGAAGCACAGGTGAGAAGACCAAGCTTTAGAGATTTCGGGTATAAATAGTACCTCTTGTAAGCCTTTAAGGCATCTGATCTTATCAAAAAATCTTAGCTTAATTTTTAATATAACTTAACTTATTTTTAGTTTTTAAAGTCATTTACAGCTTTTACTTTCAGCTTTGTAACACTTTCAAGTTTTAATGCAAATTTGAGGTTTTAAGTCAATTTACAATTCTAAGTGTTAAGCTTCTTAATTGTGTTGTTTTGTGTTCAAAAAGCTCTCAATACAGCTTATTTATAAGCTGCTTTAATTAAGTAAACTTAAAAAGTTAATTAGTTAAGAAAAAATCAAGAAACAAATCACCAAAAAAATACCACAACTTATATTTATGGATGATAAGCCAGAAATGGATGGGCTTATGGACACTACTAACTTGTTTTTGACAAGCTAGAGCTTGTAGATTAGCTTGTAAAAGCTTGAGTAGCCCTGTTTAAGCAAGGGTGTTGTAAATCTCTCTTTCTCGACTTTCTTTTATTTACTGTAGATCTACTTATTAGTACTTATTTATTGTTTATGTTTATGCTTTGTTATGATGTTTAGTGCTTATCCTGTTTAGACTTTAGTTTAAAAAAATGATTTGTGTCACTCTCTTAGTTAGTACTGGTAGTATGTTTAGTTAATACTGTTAGATTGATTTAGCTTATTTAAGTGCTTATTATTGATTGAAATCTGCGTATAAGTGTCTTACTTTGTTATTTGATAATCTGTTTTTGACAATTTAGGATCAAATCAGCTTGAAATATAAAAAAGAATGACTTTTGAAAACTTTAAAGGGTGTTCGGAACAAGCAGTACTAACCCATAGTTAGTACTGCTAGTTCTCTTTTGGGATTTTCAACTAACAGTACTAACTCCAGGTTAGTACTGGTAGTTAATACTGTTAGTACTGTTAGTTCATTTTTGCTTATTAGCTTATTGTTTCTGCTTATTTAAGATTTGCTTAGCTTTTTAGAGTAGATTGAGCCCATTTTCGTTACTGTCTTTAGTAGAGCTTATTTAAGTTTATTCGCCTTTTCAAAGTAATTTCAAGAGTTTAGCCGTTTTTAGTTTTTTTAGCTTATTTGCCATTCTAGTTTATTCTAGTTGCTTATTCTTATGTCTGAGTGCTTATTAGGGATAGTTAAATATCTGTTTTAGCTTATTTGCTTAGTTCCTATTTCATTGTGTTTTCTCAAAGCTAGCAGTACTAACTCAAAGCTAGCAGTACTAACTCTAAGCTAGCAGTACTAACTCTAAGTTAGTACTGTTGAGTTTCTCTTGCTTAAATTTAGCTTAATTGCTTGTTGAATTTGCTTATTTAGGGTTAGTTTAGCTTATTAGATTTGTCTAGGCCTGTTCTAGCTTATTTACCTTGCTTATCTTTGTTTGCATTTGCTTATTAGGTTTAGTGCCCAACTTGTCTGTTCCATTTTCCATTAGCTTATTTGAGCTCAAACTGCTTAACAGTTAAGCATTTTTATCACTTTAGGGTTTAATTTTTGATAATTTAGTTTTTATTTTAGCTCGCGTTTTTACATTCCCGTCTCATTTTAGGTTTAAATCTTTAATAGCTTTCGTTGTTAGGTTTTCCTTAATTGCTTGTGCATTTTAAATCGAATCCAAATCTTTGTCATTCAAACATCAAGTATCAATTCGTCATTCGATTTTCCATTCAAGCCTCGTTGGGACTTAACGACCCAGAAATATTCTATACTACTTCCGGTTTCATTGATTTTGTGGATTTTGATCTTTTGTTATATTTTATATTAAATTTAATTTATTTATATATTAAAAGGAAATAAGATTTCGGATCGTCAATTTTTGGCGCCGTTGCCGGGGGAGGCACATCGTGTGAAACGAATTATCGTTAAGTTTGACAATTTGTGTTTGGGTATTTGTGAATTCTCTTTTAGTTTTATAAAAATACAAAAAAATATTTTCAGTTCTTTTTTGTATTATATTTATAAAACAA
Source organism: Tanacetum coccineum (assembly GCA_026074375.1). Classification (NCBI taxonomy): domain Eukaryota; kingdom Viridiplantae; phylum Streptophyta; class Magnoliopsida; order Asterales; family Asteraceae; genus Tanacetum; species Tanacetum coccineum. The sequence continues at coordinate 68,427 of BQNB010010500.1, read as the reverse complement.
GAAAATCCAAAAATTTACATATCATTGTCTTATTCAAGAAATAAAATTCATCAATTCATATAATTCTTTCACTAATGTATTATCATAATATATTCCATGTGAACTTGTTGGTTCCCAAAACGAACAAAAGATTTAAAAACTTGCCATTTGTGTCTCTTTAAAGTGTACGGTCACCTCAATTTGATTAACAATCTAAAAAGTGGTTATATAGGTGGTTGTTCCAGCGGACTACGGACCCGAAAGGAGAAATAAGCTTGCGTTATTCCTACTCCTCCGATTCACCTGCTGCGTTTTTCTATTTTGAGCGCTACGTGCAAAGTAAGTAGATTATTTGGTTGAGTTGTCCTACTCATTGTCCGTTATAATAACATTGTGAAATAAAATCTTTGAAGAAAAAAAAATTAGTGTAAATTTTCTTTTCCATATTTCTATTTTGTGCTATGCGCACTCGTTCTCCAAGCCCTAAACGTCCGACCAACAACAAGTCCGACAAACTTCTGTTGAATCACCCAATCTGAGAAACAAATTACAATCAAGAAAAACTTTCAATCATCCCATAGTTAAGATGGCCGATATCGTTACTATGGCAAATTGATCGAAGCTCCCAATCCGATGGTTACGAGGAATGCGATCGTTGTTCCCGAAATTACCACGAACAACTTTGAGATCAAGCATGGTCTACTTAATCTTGTTCAAAACATAGCAATTGTTTGGAATGTGATAAAGATTGACCCACATGGTAACCATCTGATATTTTATACAAGATACACTCTATGATGAAGTTCCCGAAGTCCCGAGTAGTCGTTTAGCTTATGCTTTTCCCATTTTTCCTCGTGGGGCCACGGATTTGGCTTGAAAAAAGAGGCCCCGCTTCGAAAAATTCGATTATACATGGGATGATCTTTGTATCGAAATTATTAACAAATTATTCCCTCTCTAAAACACAAATTCTTCCGAAAATGAATCATGGATTTCAACAAAATTTGATGACTACGTTTTACGAGGCATGAGACCGATTCATGATCTTCTTTGGGAATGACCAACTCATGGGTTTCACGAATTGCATCAACTCGATACATTCTATAATGGCCCTAAATTCGGAATTAATGATCATGTTTCATTGAACTCGCCTGCGGGTGGTACTTTTTGGATAAAAAATGCCTTGAGAAAATGCCTAAAAATCATCGAGTTAGCCAGTCCAAAGTTCGTCAATCCGAAGCAAGGCCATTGTTTCCAAAGTGAGTGCGAGCTCTTCTACACTAGCGTTTCATCGATGTGGCTGAGCTAAATGATATGGTTAGAGCAGTGAACTCGAATAAGAAAAACCAATATCCAGCTCCCGCCTACCGTAAAAGCGGGGTCGGAGCAAAGTTGTGTACTTGCGGGGGTGGTACATTCGTACCAAAAATTGTCCAGCCACCCGATGGCAAAATTTACGTGACAAATCAAGAATACGTGTGCAAGCCGCCCGCAGTTAACTACAACCAAAGGGGAATGCCAGTTACCCCGACCTCAGATGGTTGCAAACCAATTCGACACTGGTTTTCCTCCTTTGCACAACCATCAAAAACAACCAAAATTGGGGGAACAATTTCAACCAAAATCGGGGATTCAATTTTAACAAAAATCGAAGGTAATATTTTCTATCAGGACAAAGTTTACCAATACCAGACTTTATCAATCCCCTGAACTTTTCAAGCTCAAATTACCAAGCTCCCGCTCCAGTGAGAGTGCCTCCTAGCAAACCATGGTATGTCTAAGTCCGATTTTGATAACTACGTCAAAGCTAATGACGCGGTTATGCAAAATATGCAAAATCAAATGGCAAATATAATGGACCTGATCACCTAATCGTAAATAGTAATACACGATTACTACTTCGGGCTCGGGTTTCTACTTCCAAGCAACACCATTGCTATCACGATAGGTGATGTGAAAGGCAATCACTACCAAGAAGCGGTGTTTCCTATAATGGACCTCAAATGTTCTTCACCTCTATAGAGATGGAAAATGAACCAGAGGTGGACAAAGATACGGTGGCCAACAAAAAAGTACCGAGAAAACATCCAACCCCGGTGGTCCAAACTCAATGACCAAATTGGTGAACCGTTGTTGCTTCAGAAGGAATAATCCAACATTGCCTTATCCTTCAAGGGACAATATAAAAGGAAAAGCTTTCCGTGAAAAAGGACATCTTCTAGCTTCAAAATTTATGGAGATTTTTTAGAATTCTCATTTCAAGATAAGTTTCGCGGACGCTCTCTACACATGCCTAAATTTGCACCAATGTTTTAGAAAGCTCCCTCTATTGACAAGGATAAGATAATTGAAGTTGCAAAGTAACCCGGTAAACGAGAATTGCTCGGCGGTTATCCTAAAAAAGTTTCCCGAGAAACTTGGAGACCCCGGTAGATTTCTTATACCGTGTGATTTTCCGGAGATGAATGAATGCTTAGCCTTGGCCGATCTCGGTGCAAGCATCAACCTAATGCCTCTCTCCATTTGGAAAGAACTAAGTCTCCCAGCTTTGACCAAAACCCGAATGATACTTGAACTTGCCGACCGAATGATTTCTACTCCAACCGGCATCGCCGAGGATGTTTTCGTAAAAGTTGGAACGTTCTTCTTTCCTGCCAATTTTGTGGTCGTTGATTACGTTGCCGATCCTCGGGTTCCCCTAATCTTAGGAAGACCTTTCTTGAGGATGGCACGTGCCTTGATCGACGTTCACGGTGAACAAATGACCCTTAGACATGATGACCAATCTGTGACCTTCAAAGTTGGTGATACTAAGACTTTCTCCTACAATATCATTGAATCGGTTAACCGAGTCGATGTTATTGACATTGCTTGTGAAGAATATGTTCAAGAAGTACTTGAAATTTCTAAAAGTGGCAATCCCACTTCTACTTCGGACCTTATGATCGATTCTCGCTCTCCATCTTTCACTCCCTTCGGAGGAAGTGATTTTCTAATGGAAGAGATCGATGAATTTCTTGAACATGATGATTCAATACCACCAGGTGTTGACGGCATCTATGATTCTGAGGGAGATACTGTTTACCTTGAGGAATTGTTAAGTGTGATCAATAGTGACCCAAATCTCCCTCCGTCACCAGTTTGTGAAATTAATGTGCCTGAAAAGATTAAATCTTCATGTGAAGATCCTCCCGACCTTGAACTCAAAGACTTACCATCCCATCTTGAGTATGCGTTTTTGGAGGGTGATGACAAATTACCCGTCATAATCGCTAAAAACTTGAAAGATGAGGATAAAACCGCCCTGATCAAGGTTCTTAAGTCACACAAACATGCCATAGCTTGGAAGATTTCTGATATTAAGGGGATAGATCCACAGTTTTGCACCCATAAGATTTTGATGGAGGAAAATGCCAAACCCGTAGTTCAACATCAGAGAAGAGTTAACCCCAAAATCCATGAGGTTATTAAGCAAGAAGTTATCAAACTTCTTGATGCCGGGTTAATTTATCCTATCTCTGACAGTCCCTGGGTAAGCCCGGTTCATTGTGTTCCTAAGAAGGGAGGCATAACCGTGGTGAAAAATGAAGAAAATGAATTAATACCCACTAGGTTGGTTACGGGATGGCGAGTTTGCATCGATTACCGAAAACTCAATGATGCAACTCGTAAAGACCATTTCCCTTTACCATTCATGGATCAGATGCTTGAAAGATTAGCCGGAAATGAGTACTATTGCTTTTTGGACGGATTCTCCGGCTACTTTCAGATCCCAATTGACCCACTTGATCAAGAGAAGACTACCTTCACCTGCCCTTACGGGACATTTGCCTATCGTCGCATGCCTTTTGGGTTATGCAATGCACCGGGCACGTTCCAAAGGTGTATGGTTGCAATCTTTCACGATATGATTGAAAAAACCATGGAAGTCTTCATGGATGATTTCTCGGTTTTCGGTGATTCTTTCTCCTCTTGCCTTTCCCTAGACAAAATGCTCCAAAGATGTGAAGACACCAATCTTGGCAAATTGAGAAAAATGACACTTTATGTCAAGTAAGGCATAGTACCTTGGCCGTACCATAAGATTTCTAAATCAGGGATTGAGGTTGATAAATCAAAAGTTGATGTCATTGCAAAATTACCTCACCCCACTACCGTGAAAGGTATTCGCAGTTTTCTCGGTCACGCCGGATTCTACCGACGATTTATTCAGGATTTTTCCAAAATCGCCCGGCCTATGACCCACCTCCTTGAAAAAGAAACTTCATTTATCTTCTCGAAGGAATGCATCGAAGCATTTGAAACCCTTAAGATGAAGTTAACCCAGGCTCCAATTCTAGTTGCTCCCGATTGGGACTTGCCCTTTGAAATCATGTGTGATGCAAGTGATTTTGCTGTTGGGGCAGTCCTAGGGCAACGTAAGACCAAGCACTTCCAGCCGATACACTATGCAAGCAAAACTATGACCGAGGCTCAAGCACATTACACTACAACGGAAAAAGAATTACTTGCCGTAGTGTATGCTTTCGAGAAATTCCGGCCATATCTTGTCTTGTCCAAAAGCATAGTGTATACGGACCATTCGGCTCTCAAGTACCTGCTTGCTAAGCAGGATGCTAAGCCAAGATTGCTCCGGTGGATTTTGCTGCTCTAAGAATTTGACGTCGTTATCCGTGATAAAAAAGGAGCAGAGAATCTTGCCGCCGACCACCTTTCTAGACATGAAAACTACCATGCGGGGAATTTTGTGATCAAAGGAATGTCGTCCCAGCAGAAAAGAAAGTTTTTCAAAGACGTCAAACGCTACTTTTGGGATGACCCTTTCTTGTTTAAGATATGTGCGGATCAAGTGATCCGGCGGTGTGTGCACGGCAAGGAAGCTTTCGACATCATCGAAGCTTGCCAAAATGGACCCACGGGGGGACATCATGGTGCAAATCTCACCGCTAAAAAGGTCTTGATGCCGGTTTCTTCTGGCCTACTATTTACAAAGATGCCCACGAGTTGGTTAAAAACTGCGACTCGTGTCAACGTCAAGGCAAAATTTCGCAACGTGATGAGATGCCACAAAATTCTATCCAAGTTTGTGAAATCTTTGACATTTGGGGCATTGATTTTATGGGGCCGTTCCCGTCTTCAAGAGGGAATAAATATATACTCGTGGCCGTCGATTACTTGTCAAAATGGGTTGAAGCAAAAGCACTCCCCACCAACGATGCCCGAGTTGTTTGCAAATTTCTCAAATCTCTCTTCGCCAGATTTGGTACCCCTCATGCAATCATAAGTGATCGCGGAACCCATTTTTGCAATGACCAGCTTGCAAAGGTCATGCTTAAATATGGAGTCACTCATCGTCTCTCCACCGCGTATCACCCACAAACAAGTGGGCAAGTTGAGGTATCGAATTATGGTTTGAAACGAATTCTTGAAATGACCGTGGGCAAAAATCGTGCCTCTTGGTCGGACAAACTAGATGACGCACTTTGGGCCTTCCTTACAGCTTACAAAACACCCATCGGGTGCACTCCATACAAGCTTGTATATGGAAAGGCATGTCATCCACCGATTGAGTTGGAACACAAAGCTTACTGGGCCCTTAAGCATACAAACTTTGATATCAAAACCGCGGGTGATCACATAAAAGTTTAGCTCAACGAACTTAATGAACTTCGTGATCATGCCTATGAAAACTCTTTGATCTATAAAGAGAAAACAAAGAGAATCCATGACTCCAAGATCAAAAATAACGTTTTCAACATCGGTGATCGAGTCCTCCTCTTTAACTCTAGATTAAAGATTTTCTCAGGCAAGCTTAAGACCCGCTGGAGTGGACCATTCACTGTGACCCAAGTTTTTCCATATGGCACTGTCGAGTTATCCCAAAACTCCAGGCCAAACTTCAAAGTGAATGGTCATCATTTGAAACACTATTTTTGAAGGGACGTACCAACCGAGGTAGTCCCAGATCTCCAGACATTCCCTATGGACCAATAAATTTAGGGACGGGTTAAGCATAGCGACCTTAAACAAGCGCTTCGTGGGAGGCACCCCATGCTTATCGATAGTAGTATGTAGTAATAAGTGTTTTTGTGTGAGAAGGCTTACATCTTCCATTACCCGTGTTGTGTCCATGTTTTGTGTGCTTTGTGTTGTATGTCCAGAATTTCTCGGATTGTGAAGACTCCCGTGCTCTCAGTTTTGTCTTTCATTCACAAGAGTTTCACATCCTCAGCTTTCTTTTGGGAATCCAGTATCCAAATCTAATCGACTAACGTTTTATCTTTTGGCACACTTCATAAACGGCCCTAGATTTACGTAGGTACCCCTTTAAAACATCGAGGACGATGTTTAGTTCTAGTATGGGGGGATCTTCGATTTGATTTTTGCCTGCAGCTATTGTTATCACGTAATCCCGTTATTACCACCAAAATTTCAAAAAAATGGAAAAATTTAAAAATCTTCAAAAATAAAATAAGCGTTTTGTCACAGTTTTGACTTTCTCAATGGGTAGAATAAGAATAAATTTTGACTCGTTCGGGCGTGTTGAGCCCTAGCTTTGTTCCTTAACAATTTAATAAACGAAAGTTTATTAGGCTAAGCTTTCGCGGATCCTTTTATTAAGGATTTTAAATTTGCGAAGAACAAAAAATGATAGTGTTATTTATAAATAGGATGCTAAACAAGGATTATTTGGAAATCATAAAAGCTTATAAGTGTAACTTGTCGCTTTTTCTCCCAGAAGCTCTTAACCTGACTAATAAACGTGCTTAATTTTGCTTTAACTTTAAACTGACATTTTCTAAAAAGAATCTCTTTCGGTAACGAAAATATTCACCTTAGTTCAGCTTTATACTCGAGTTTCTAAAACGAAATTTTCTCTATTACGGAAAATATGGTGCAAAAAAAATAAAAAATAAAATAAATAAATAAATAAATAAATAAATAAATAAATAAAATATATATATATAAACTGTGGGCTGATAAAGGTTTACTGCATCTTGCCGGCTCACAACCGATGTTGCAGTCTTCAAAACAAAGCCCATACTGAGATAATAAATCTGTAGGTGTTATCAATAAGAAACCGTCGTCAGACTAAGTCACTACATCTTGTCGGAGGTGTGGCCGATGTTGTAGTCATGTAAATGATGACGGTAGTATATATATAGCAATAAATGAAACTTAATGGTTAAGATTTCTTTTTCTAAACTCAAGTATAATTTTAAACTAAGAATAACTTGCTTTAAGACTTTAAAAGTTGTTTGTTGCCGTCGGTATATTATTTCGATTAAGTATTCTCTGTGGGGTGTCAAAAACCTAGGCACTTAGCTGATGAGGCTGGGACGTTTCGAGAAGAAAGGTCGCTACATGGAATAATCTCACCAATGAGATCATTAAATTTTTGATGTTTACGTGCTTTAAGTAGTATTGTTTATTTAGCGGTAAATCTAAGAAATTCAGCCTAAAAGGATGGAGTATATCGCTATTACATTGCGAACATTCTCTTGTGGGGTCTTAACCTGATAACCTAAGTCGAACTCGGCTGGGATCTATCGAGAATATGTTGGTTGGTGGGTGATCTAGTCTTTTCCCCGGATTTCTTTAGAAATATAGTTATGTGCATAAACTATGCTACTTTCTAAATTGTTGATCTAAATTTAACTTAAAATTAAGCACAATCACTCTAATTGAATAATTGTTGGGAGCGAAAAGTTGACAAGTCATAGTTATAAGTAGTGTTAGCATCTCTACTTGTACTTAACAGTGATTTCGTTTTTACGCTTAGCTTGGGAATAGTGAAAAATTAGGGACGATAAATTTATCCATTCGGACATCCATAGATTATTTTATGGGCGCTTCTCATTCTATGATCTCAGTGTTGATAAAATAAAAGAAGTCAAACAGGTAGTTAAAAAAAATAAAAAAATATTAGGGATAGTTAGTGTGTGTATAAAAAATGGTGAAAACAGGACTTGTCAAAGCTATTGATTATTTAGTTCCTCTTGACGAACACTTTGCTACTTTTTGAGGTTATTAGTCAAGGGGGATCAAGATTCTTAGTTTTCTTAGTGTTTACTTCATAACATTGCGTGAGGACACGGCAATACCTTAGTATGGGCGATTTTGGTATGTGCTTAATTACACATACCATTTTCCATTAAAAACGAACTTAAATGACTAAAAACGTACCAAAAATACATTGTATTTGTATGTTTTGCATTTGTATTATGCAGGAATCGGATATTCAAGAACAGGACAAAAACAAAGCCACAAACGACAAAACCCGGTGAGGCAGTGCGGAAAGGAAAAGACAAAGTACAAATCGAAAGCCAAAGTCAGTCAAAGTCGAGAAAGCAACCCCGACAAAGTCAAAAGTCGAGCCAAGTAAGAAAATAACAACTTGAGGAGAACAAAAAATACCAAACCTCAATTTAATTACTAGAATAACAAGACAATGGTCTGCAATTACAAATAGGGTGAATAATAACTTGAGGGCCAAAGCTCTGCCAACGTTTATCCAAAGCCATTTTTCCCCGCGCCCAAACAAAACCCAGGTAACAACTAAGGGGATGTCTTTTGCATAGCTTTTTAAAAAACCCCTGTAAACCACTCAACAACCCTGAATAAAAATGATTTATAAAACCACTCCACTATTTCCCCCCACACAGTATAATTGCCATAGTTGGCAATCCAGTCACCATTCCCCAATTAATTTCGATGGCTTGAGATGACTCCAAAAGAAGGCACTAGAAATTGAATGGCTGAGAATACTTTATCAAGTCCATACACACAACAAAAAACACCTAATGGAAGCTCTCAGCAAAAGAAGCAGCACTTTAGAAGACCAAGAATAGAATACTTCGGCCTATAAATAGAGCCTTTTATAAAAGCCTTGTATTAGTGAGTGATTATTTTAATTTTTAATCTTGAAAATCTTAGCTTAATAGGGAAAGAGGGAGGATATAACTAGCTTATTTTCCAGTCATTATAACCAACTTTTATACTTTCAAGCTTTGTAACACTTTCTCCAAGTTTCAATAGCAAATTTGAGGTTTAAGACAATTTACAATACCAATTGTTTAATGCTTCTTTTATTGTGTTGTTTTGCGTTCAAAGTTTCTTAATTGTGTTGTTTTGTGTTCAAAAAGCTCTCAATACAGCTTATTTATAAGCTGCTTTAATTAAGTAAATTTAAAAAGTTAAGTAGTTAAGAGAAAATCACAAAAATCACTCTCAAATACACCACAGCTTACTTTATGGATGATAAGCCAGTTCTGGATGGGCTTATGGACACTACTAGCTTGTTTTATACAAGCTAGAGCTTGTAGATTCTTTGTTTAACCCTGTTTTGAGCAAGGGTGTTGTAAGTCTCTCTTTTTCTTATTTTTCTTATTTACTGTAGAACTGCTTATTAGTGCTTATTTATTACTTATATTTGCTTATGTATGCTTTATTATGATGTTTAGTGCTTATCTTGCTTAGTTGTTAGTTCAAAAGTGATTTGTGCAAATTTCTTAGTTAGTACTGTTAGTTATGAGTTAAAACTGTTGGATTGATTCAGCTTATTTAAGTGCTTATTCTTGATTGAAATCTGCTTATAAGTGTCTTATTTTGTTATTTGATAATCTGTTTTTAACAAATTAGGATCCAATCAGCTTGAAATAAAATGACTTTTGAAAACTTTAAGAGGGTTTTAGAACAAGCAGTACTAACTCTAAGTTAGTACCGCTAGTTCTCTTTTGGGGATTTTAAAACTAGCGGTACTAACTCAAAGCTAGCGGTACTAACTCCAAGTTAGTACCAGTAGTTAAACTGTTGGATTTTTAATTTGGTTATTTCAGTGGCTTATTTAAAAAAGTGAATAGGTGGGCTTAATAAGGACTCATTAGTGAGCTTATTTCCAAAAGCCCACTTTTCAGTTTGGCTTATTGGTGATTTTAGCTTATTTTTATTTTGGCTTATTTAGGAAAATTTTGGAGTTTACTACTTTTTGATGCAAATTATGTTAAGTTAAGTTGTGTTTGGTTGAAAAAGCTTTTTGGAATCAGATTAAGCAACATATAAGCTTTCCAAAACATCTCTCCTTTTTGAATTTGAGCTTAGTTTGAGTTTGTAGTGTCCAAAATACCAAAAACCAAAACAAAGGCCCACTTTCTGCATTCAGCAGGGAATAAGCCATTTTTTGGCTTATTGAGTGCTTATTTTTATAAGGTGCCTTTGTTAAAGTTGCTTAAAAACATGTCATGAACAACTTTCGTGTTTTGCGTTTTGGCTAAAAACGACTTTTTAAAATCAGCCCTTTTTAGGGACTAAGTTTTAAGTGTTTTTACCATTTCTAGCTTTTATGCTTATTCTAGCTTATTTTCCTTGCTTATCTTTGTGTACATTTGCTTATTAGGTTTAGTGCCCAATCATATCCTTGTCACATTCAAACATCAATTATCAATTCGTCATTCGATTTTTCCATTCAAGCCTCGTTGGGACATAACGACCCGGAAACACTCTATACTACTTCTGGTTTCATTGATTTTGTGGATCCTGATCCTTGTTATATATTTATATTTATTTATATTTATTTATATATAAAAAAGGAGTAAGAATACGCGAGTCATCTTTAAATACAGTTATTGAACTTATTTAAGCTTCCGCTAGTTAACTGTTAAATACTTTAAATTTGATTGATGTAATAACTTATTAATATTTTGAAACTTATACAACGGTGTTTATTTTTAAAACGTACCCTTAGAGATCGTTCTTTAAGTCTTAAAACTGAGATGGCCATGAACGTTACGCCTCGGATGTTTGTTCGGACGGGACCCTAGTTGGGGGTGTGACAGATTAGTATCCAGAGCCAAAGTTATAGAGAACCAGGTAGTATAACTAGGTCTGGTCTATAACCAGTATGTGATCCTACGTGATTATATGTGATTTACGTAATCGTACATATACGTAATACGTATATGAAATATATAAATAAATATTAAAAATAACTAACATTACTATAATAATATTACATTACATCTTGTCATACCGCTTTCGATGGCCATTCATTCATTTATGCTTTGCATCATGCATGGTTGATATAAAGGAAATTTATAAAAACTTTTGCTTGTGTAGGTCATGGCCATCTCCGTTATCTCAGTTTTGTCAGATTCATCAGAGGAGAGTGTTGGAACACCTCCTGGACGTGTTCTCTGGTTTGGCAGGATCCCAACCACCATCCCAGGCACCACACCTACTGTGACCCCATATACTACTCATGTTAATACCACATTGACACCCACATCACCTGATTACTCACCTGCATCTGATACAGAGTCTGACCTATCCGAGGATCCGTTATCGAATCACATAGTCCCATTGCCAGCCATCTCACCTTTCCTATCATCGACTGATGATTCTTCAGACAGTGACACACATGAGTCACCACTATCGCAGGACCCATACGAGACTGCCGTTGCTCAGTGGAAGAGCCGTGTAGCAGCACGTTCCTCACCATCATCATCACCAGTCTGTTAGATTTTACTTGCATCACCTGGATTACCCCGCAGACAAGCAGTTCTTGTCTTACCAAGACAGCTGATTCCTATTGGTCGACCTTATCGGACACAACCTAATGGAGTACTTAAGATGTTGACTGCGAGGAAGAGTGTTGGATCATTACCTACTCTTCGACTTGCATCTAGACACATATCAGATTCTTTGGATGATTCATCGACTTCTCATTTTGCTGGACCATCTCGCAAGAGATGTAGGTCCCTTGCTGATTCAGTACAATCACTTACACCAGTTTTGGGATCATTAGCTCCTACCCGTGCTGATCTCTCACCACCTTATAAGAGGATCAGGGATTCACACTCATCTGAGGATAGTAGGGAAGAGGATATTGAGGTTAGTACTATAGAGGCTGAGGTTGGTTTAGAATTGGTTATTGGTGATAAGATTGTTGTTAGAAATAGGGTTGAGATTGATGCTAGGGATGATATAGAGGAGTATGAGGCAGACACCAGTGCTGGAGGCATGATTGAGGTAGGTATTGACCCGATGTCAGCACCAGTAGTTGATGAGGAGAGTAAGGAGCCTGTTGGAGGGGATTCTTTTGATTTTTCTAGTACTAGAGGTGACAGTATTAGGTTGGTTGACGATATGCAGATTGACCTGGGTGACACCATATGTCTAAGATTCGTGTTGACAGGGTTATTAGTATTGAGGCTGCTCAGAGTCAGTTGGAGGAGAGTCAGATGTTAGCTAGTACACAGATACTTAGGATGATCAAGAGGATCGAGAGCTTGAGGTTGGAGAACCTTAAGGTTCGGGCATTGCTGAGTATCGAGAGAGACCGTGTGGACAGTCTGCGTCTCGACAAGTCTCGTTCACAAGAGGAGTTTTGTGAGGTTTGCAAGGAGCGTAATGAGGTTAGGAGGAGACTCAGGAGGTTAGAGCCATTTGCAGAGAGGCGTTTAGGTTTCCGCCCGTAGTATGATAGTGTGTTGACTGTGTAAGACATTAGACTATTGATAGGTCTAGATGTTAGTGGTAGCGATGTTGTAAATCTCGTACCTTATTTTGGGTTGATGTATCGAATCTTATTAAGATCTATATGAAATCCTATTTTGTTATTTTGTCCTTGGTATTTATATTTGCTATGATATTATCACTTATTCGTTTCGGCTAAACACGTTATTATACTCTATTACATAGCATGTATTTAATTATCATTAGTTAATAACCGTGCATTCGCTTCAAATTTCATCAAGCATTGTGTCTTGTACTGTAGGACAATGACTATCACTCGTTCAGGTATGACCCGGAGGCAATTGAAGAACTCGTTACCTGACGAGTAGAAGAAGCGTTGGCTGCCTATGAGGCAACCCGTGCTGCCAATGCTCTCGAGGCTGAAATTCAAAGCTAAAATGGCAGTAATGGTAATAATAGGAATGAGGAGAATGAAAATAGAGGAGGAGATGAAAATGGTAATGGAAATGGAAACAATGAAGGCAACAATGATGACGGTAATGAGAACCGTGATGTGAATGGAAGAGGCGATAGGCATGTTGCTCGTGAATGTACTTACCATGATTTCATGAAATGTCAACCACTAAGCTTTAACGGAACCGAAGGCGTGGTTGGTTTGATAAGGTGAATCTGTGTTTCACATCAGTAAGGTGAAGTATGCTACATGCACTTTACTCGACAGTGCATTAACCTGGTGGAACTCTCACAATAGAACCATTGGAACCATTGCTGCATACGCTTTGTCATGGAGAGAGCTGTTGAAGCTCATGACTGAAGTGTACTGCTCAAGAAATGTGATCTAAAAGATGGAAACCGAGTTGTAGAATTTGTAGGTGAAGAACAATGGCATGGCTACTTACACTCAAAGGTTCCAGGAACTTACCATGATGAGTACCAAAATGGTCCCCGAGGAGGAAGATCAGGTAGAGAAATTCATCAGAGGTCTTCCCGATAATATCCAAGGAAATGTGATTGCTGCAGAACCCACACGACTACAAGATGTTGTTCGAATTGCCAACCACTTGATGGATAAAAAGTTAAAGGGCTATGCTTTAAGAAACGATGAGAACAAGAGGAGATTTAATAACAACCATAGAGACAATCATGAGCAGCAACCAGCTATTAAGCGTCAGAATGTTGGAGGCCAGAACATGGCAAGGGCTTACATAGCCAGGAAACAGTAAGAGAAGAGAGTATGTTGGACCATTTCCCTAATGCAACAAGTGCAGGATGCACCATGGAGGGCCGTGTAATGTGAAATGTGGAAACTGTGGGAGAGTCGGTCACATGACTAGGGATTGTAGGACTGTTGTTGCTCTAAACACTCAAAGGGTCCTAGTTGGGAATCAGTCGGGAGTTGTTGTTTGTTATGAGTGTGGGAGGTCAGGACATATTAAGAGGGATTGTCCCAGATTGAAGAATCGGAATAATGGGAACAGGACTGGGAACAAGGATGGAAACAAGGCAAGAGTTCCTGATGCAAGAGGCAAAGCATACGTCTTAGGAGGAGGTGACGCTAACCCCGATGCCAACGCTGTTACGGGTATGTTCCTTCTCAACGATCATCTTTCTTATATGTTGTTTGATTCGGGTGCCGATAGAAGTTTCGTGTCAAATACTTTTAGTGCATTGTTAGATATCATTCCCTCTACCTTAAATGTTAGCTATGTTGTCGAACTAGCTGACGGAAGAACTTTAGAAACTAACACTGTGCTTAGAGGCTGTACATTAGGATTGTTAGGGCATCCATTTAACATTAACCTAATGCCCATAGATTTGGGTAGTTTCGACGTCATCATCGGCATGGATTAGTTAGCAAAGAATCATGCAGTGATTGTCTGTGACTATAAGATTATGCGTATTCCTTATTGGAATGAAATTTTGATCATTCAAGGAGTTAAAAGTAACAAGGAGAAGGAGTCAACGTTGAACATTATATCATGTATAAAGACACAGAAGTACATTGACAAAGGTTGTCCTGTTTTTCTGGCACAAGTTACGGTGAAGGAAACCAAGGACAATTCGAAGGAGAAGCAACTCGAAGACGTGCCTACTGTACGGGACTTTCCGGAAGTCTTTCCAAAGGACTTACCTGGACTACCATCGACACGACAAGTTGAATTCCAAATTGACTTAGTCCCTGGTGCTGCACCTGTAGCACGAGCCCCGTATAGATTAGCACCGGCCAAAATGAAAGAGTTATCCACTCAGTTGCAAGAACTTTTGGTCAAAGGATTTATAAGACCCAGTTCCTCACCCTGGGGAGCTCCGGTTTTATTTGTCAAAAAGAAATATGGATCATTCCAGATGTGTATTGACTACCGTGAACTAAACAAGCTTACTGTGAAGAACCGATACCCACTTCTGAGAATCAATGATTTGTTCGATCAACTGTAAGGGTCAAGAGTTTACTCTAAGATCGAACTGAGATCTGGTTATCACCAACTCAGAGTTCGGGAGGAAGACATCCCAAAGATGGCGTTTAGGACTCGCTGTGGTCACTACGAGTTCTAAGTAATTCCATTTGGCTTGACCAACGCACCAACGGTATTCATGGATCTGATGAATCATGTGTCCAAACTGTATCTAGATAGATTCGTAATTGTGTTTATCGATGATATTTTAATCTACTCCAAGAGCAGAAAGGAGCATGAAGGGCACCTTAAGTTGATTTTGAAGTTATTGAAGAAGAAGGTATTGTACGCCACGTTCTCAAAGTGTGAGTTTTGGTTGTCGAAGGTACAATTTCTTGGTCACGTGATTGATAGTGAAGGCATTCACGTTGATCCAGCTAAGATTGAGTCAATCAAGGATTGGGCTTCACCCAAAACACCAACCTAAATTCATCAGTTTTTAGGTTTGGCTGGTTACTATCGACAATTTATCAAAGGTTTCTCGAAGATCGCTAGACCTATGACGAAGTTGACTCAGAAAAGCGTGAAGTTTGATTGGGGAGAAAAGGCAGAAGCTGCATTTCTGCTGTTGAAACAAAAACTGTGTAGTGCGCCAATTTTTGGCATTACCCGTAGGAAGTGAGAACTTTGTGGTATAATGCGATGCTTCGCATAAAGGGTTGGGAGCGGTTTTGATGCAGAAGGAGAAAGTCATAGCTTACGCATCCCGCCAACTTAAAGTCCATGAGAAGAACTATACCACCCACGACTTAGAACTAGGTGCAATATTGTTTGCCTTAAAGATGTGGAGACACTATTTGTATGGTACGAAGTGCGTCGTATTCACTGATCATAAGAGCTTGCAGCATATTCTTGATCAAAAGGAGTTGAATATGAGACAACGACGATGGTTAGAGTTGTTAAGTGATTACGACTGTGAGATCAAATACCTCCCAGGAAAGGCGAACGTGGTGGCTGACGCATTAAGCTGAATGGAAAGAATTAAGCCACTACAATTTCGGGCCTTAGTTATGAAAATTAAGATAAACTTGCCTAAGCAAATTCTGAATGCTCAATCGAAATCCAGAAAGGAAGAGAATTTTATAACTGAAGATCTGCAAGGAATGATTAATAAGCTTGAAACTCGTGTTGACGAAACATTATGTCTAAACAACCAGAGTTGGATTCCGTGTTACGGTGACCTGAGAGCTTTGATTATGCATGAGTCTCATAAGTCAAAGTATTCCATACATCCTGGATCGGATAAGATGTACCAAGATCTAAAGAAGTTGTATTGGTGGCCCAACATGAAAGCAGAAATTACCACCTACGTTAGCAAATGTCTAACATGTGCCAAGGTTAAGGCTGAATATCAGAAACCATCTGGATTCTTGGTTCAACTAGAAATACCCCAGTGGAAATAGGAGAACATAACAATGGACTTTGTGACTAAGCTACCAAAGACGACAACCGATCAAGACACGATTTGGGTAATCGTTGATCGTCTCACTAAATCTGCACATTTTCTACCTATAAGAGAAAATGACTCAATGGAAAAATTGACAAGACAATATCGAAAGGAAGTAGTGTCGAGGCATGGAGTGCCAGTTTCAATCATCTCAGATCGTGATAGCAGATTCACATCCCACTTTTGGCAATCACTTCAAAAAGCGTTAGGTACTCGATTGGACATGAGTACAGCCTATCACCCGTAGACTAATGGTCAGAGTAAGAGGACCATCCAAACATTGGAAGACATGTTGCGTGCCTGTGTACTCGACTTTGGGAAAGGTTGGGATAAGCATTTACCATTGGTGGAATTTTCATACAACAACAGTTACCATACCAGCATTAAGGCTGCACCATTTGAGGCATTGTATGGGATCAAGTGTCGATCACCTATTTGCTAGGCTGAAGTTGGAGATAGTCAGCTCACTGGCCCAGAGATCATCCACGTGATAACTAAGAAAATTGTCCAAATCAAGAGCCGTATACAAGTTGCCCGTGATCGTCAAAAGAGCTATGCCGACGTGAGACGAAAGCCCCTTGAGTTTTAAGTAGGAGATAAGGTCATTTTGAAAGTATCGCCATGGAAAGGGGTGATACGTTTCAACAAACGGGGAAAGCCGAACCCTCGTTATATTGGACCTTTCAAGATCATTGAAAAAGTAGGAACCGTTGCCTACCGACTTGAACTCCTAGAGCAATTGAGTAGAGTTTATAGTACATTTGACGTTTCAAATCTAAAGAAATGCCTGGCGGATGAACCTCTTGCCATACCTTTGGATGAAATCCAGATCGATGACAAACTACACTTCATCGAAGAACCTGTCAAGATTATGGAGCGTGAGGTCAAGCGTCTAAAGTAGAGCCGAATTCCAATAGTCAAAGTACGCTGGAACTCCAGGAGAGGTCCTGAGTTCACCTGGGAGTGTGAAGATCAAATGCAAAAGAAGTACCCGCATCTTTTCCCAAATTCTGCACCCGTGGCGGATACTACATCGTAAGCCTTGAGGACAAGGCTCTTTTAATGGGGAATAGATGTGACACCCCGCAAATTTCTGTTCAATATTTTATCCGTTATCGGTAGATAATTTAAAATTTTAGGGTTTCTCTTAATTTTTATGTATAACCGAGAAGTTGTCCCGCGTTTAACTGAGAATCGTTACCGGGAGTGAACCGGGTTATCAAACGTCGTAGTATTTTGGCAATAGCTACGTTTTTACATTTTATGGAAATATTTAAAATTTCATAATTTTTGGTGATGCCGTTACTCGTTTTTGTTATTTGCATGTTACGTATCTTACTTAATCCATATGTGCATGCATGCTTGAGAAATTAATTCATCACCTAGCACTATGATCCTAAAATAATTGAGACCATTTTGGTCCCCCCCCCCTTGTGGCTCACATACACGTCCCATATGCACCAACAAGCAACATAGGATTCAAATTTTGAAATTATCTCACTACACATGCTTGCATGAATTAAGGTTAAGGACATGTACTCAAAGAGAAATGATTGGAAGATCATTTTGGTCCCCCTTGGCTTGTCCCCTTTGGTTCGGCACATACATACACACTTTTAGTGTGTGAAGCCTTTATGCATATATATCATTTACACATCCTAGTTTTCATTTCATTATTCACACAACACAAGTATCAGTTTCTCTTGTGCTCTTTCTCTTTAAACCCCACGGCTCACACACAAACATATACAAAACATACATTTTTCACTTTTAATCATTTACACTTGAAGATTCATTGAAGGTTTGATCATTTAGACCATTCAGGTATTTGTTAAACAACATTTGGGTTGTTTTAATCTTGTTCATCCTTCTAAAAACCTTCCAGCTTTGTAAGTCTTTAAATTTTTAAATAACTTGTACTTTCCTTATCATCTTGATGCATACATACTAGTTGTATAACTTATTTTGTAAAAACAAGATTTGAAAACTACATAAACCTTGAAAGGTTACATATATGTTTCGAAAATAATAAGAAGAAGTATAAGGAAATCATAGTTTTGTGATCGTGGTTATTTTCGTGTAATAAAAATAATATGCTATGGCTTATTTTATTCGGCTTGTTGTAATAAGCTTTTGGAAAAGCTTATTTTGAGTTTATTGGGCTTATAAATGTTTCAACCCAAATAGAAAAGAAAGAGGAGATATTTGTTTAGCTTATTTTATTTTGGCTTATGTTTTACTAGCTTATTTTATAGCTTATTTTGAAAGGACAAATGATAAACTAATTCGGCTTAATAAATAAGCCCGAATATAGCTTATTGGGCTTATAGTCGCGTTCCATATACAAGGCCTAACACCATGAGCTTATTTTTGAGCTTATGTGATTCGGCTTATTTCACTTGGCTTATTGTGAGCTTATTGATAGCTTATTTTTAGGTCACGTGTTATTGTTTAATGTTTTGCTTATCGGACTAAATGGATAAGTAATAACTACTTGTTTGGACTTAACGGGCCAAGGCCTAACATAAATACAAAACACCATGGCGTAAAAACTACGGTGTAGCTTATTGAGTAAATTCTTAAATAGCTTATTTAATAGTTTATAACTTAGATGTCGTTACATTGAACTTATTTTAAATGTTAGACGTCGCAAATAAAAAGATTAGGCTTATTGGGCCTAAAAGCCTAATAAGGGTCCGATTCGTCTTTTGATGAATTATTAAAATAGATTGATGAGGTATAAATTATAGTGGTAAAAAGTGGATTGAAAATGGTTTGAAATTGGTTTTAATAAATTCTGTGATTTTGGAAAAGTGAGTAAACACGAACGAGTTAAGCCGAAATTTTATAAAAATCTTAAACTTAGAAATTATTCAGAAAACATAAAAATACGATGTTTTGACTAAACTACTTCACAATTTGGAAATGTCAAAGTTATAAATAACAAGATTGATTATATGTAATAATAATATAATATTATATTTATATAATTAATATAATATTATATACGTACTTACTCATAACCTAAGACTTTTTCATAAACCCGATCACTAATGTTTTTAATATACAAATAACGTTTACCAAAAATAAAGAATAAACGTTCATGCATCATTCACATACGTTAACTTTCCGAGTCTAAATCGAAACCCGTATTCTTCTAGGTCATACCCGGGTACCACTGTTCGTTCCAAGAAACCATACCGTTTGATGTATACTCTTTACTGTGCATTACTAAGGTGAGTTCATAGCCCTTCATTTTACTTGTTTTGAATAAGTGTTTATTAACTTGGGGTGAGAAACATAGCTTGTTTTTAAAACTAGACACAAGTACTATACGTGAGATTTTCCTTGTTTACGTGTTGCCTGAGTTAAGCGTTTAGACCACTACTACCCAAAATATCATGAACCGTTAGTTACCTCTAGCCGATTGGTTTTGGATTGGTTATGTAAGCTCGAGTGAATAGATAGATCTATCGAGACTAATAATCCCTATCTGGGTGAGTAGCACTCACTACGCACGGGGCGCCCGATAAACGGATATATGTCATGTCGAAGGATGGTTAGGTGATCTTTGGTCAGACACCTAGAAGGGCAATTATATTATATAGCAATGTACATGCTGAGTTACGTTATTAGCCTCGGTGTCATTAGCTTAGTGCAACAGTAAATGCCTCTTTATGTGAAGTTGTATCTCCTATAACTATCACATGCGTCTTGAAAATCTTGTGGTCCAAATTGATGACATTTTAATTAAACCTATGAATTCACCAACTTTATGTTGACATTTTAAGTATGTTTTCTCAGGTACTGTTAGGATCACATAAATGGACCCGAACAAAGAAGCTTCGGTCACTCGAAGATACAAGACAAAAGTCTAGCTCGTTTAAGCGTGTAATATTATGTAAATGGGCCATTAATGAAAAAGCCCATCATAGCCCAAAGGCCAAGGCCCTAGAGAGGCTATTTAAAGCCATTTTTTCTTCATTTCTAGGTTAGCTACTCATTTTCATTTTTCCATCTATTAGAGTTTGTAGCCTCTTTTGTTTCATTCAATAAAAAGTTCTTAATTGTTTAATCTTTGGTGTCATTGATCTTGTGCTTCATACATGGAATGATCTAGGGATCCTACAATTGGTATCAAGAGCCAAAAGTGATTGTTTGGATTTGTTTTTTTTTAACCGAATTTTTAAAAAAAAATGTGGGGTTCGGATTTTTTTTGTGTGTCTTGATCGAAAGCAATCACAAAAATAAAGGGGCGTACGTTTAATTGTGGTTCGAATTGAATTGGCACGCTATTTGTGGATTTTCAAAATTTTCGTGACATATAGAAGATTTTTTCTTGACTGCGTTTTGAGCATCTTCATATTGCGTTTTGAGGATCTTCATGTTGCGTTTTGAGGATCTTCATGTTGCGTTTTGAGAATTCAGGTTGCGTTTTGAGCATATAGGGTTGCGTTTTGATATACAGGTTGCGTTTTGAAGACCACTCTTGCGTTTTGACTAAACGTTACGCTGGCAAAATTTTTATCCATTGCGTTTTGGTCAAGGCATTGCGTTTTAAGCACCAAAGTATTGCGTTTTGATATACAGGTTGCGTTTTGACGATTCCCATTGCGTTTTGACCACAAGTGTCATTGCGTTTTGACAAACCTTTGTTGCGTTTTGACAATCCATTGCGTTTTGACAAACCTTTGTTGCGTTTTGACAATTCATTGCGTTTTGACATCAAGCTAAGTTGCGTTTTGCTTGATTTGCTGCAAAAATAATTTTTGTGTCGGATTGTTTTGAAATGTTTTTATTCAGCTTGGGAAGGGCCCAACGGTCAAGACTCTTCGTGTCTCTTGAGCAAGAGCACTCGTCATTTTTTTGGCCATTCGGAAGGTTCATTTAGGCCTCAAAACTGCATTTTACTGTTTCAAATTTACCCAAAAATCATAAACTTCAAACCAAATCACCAATCAACAATCACTTAAGATCAGATCATTCATAAACAACGTTATTCAATGGCAACAAATGAAGAAACATATGCTGCTGCCGCTTTCATGGCCAACTTGTCATCCACTAGTGCCACCAACAGTCAAGTCAATGAGGTACACTCCAATGACAATCCAATCTTTGATAATGGTGATTATCAGGTTGAGATCAGGAGATGCACCACGGGACGATCATTTAGCTCCAGTTGCTGGACTGAGATTGATGACAATACGATCCCGTATCATAGTATCTTCTTGACACCGAAGCCCAAATGGTTCCAACTGAGGTATCTGCTGACACATCCGAGATAAATTCTCTATGATGTTGCCTCTTAACTGACTTGCAACCCAACGAGTACGACATGCTAAGGTTAACTAAGAGAAATGCTTGGAAGTAGAAGACCTTAAAAATGAGCTTTCTTAATGCAAGCAAGAAATATATCGTCTAGATACCCAAAAAGGTCAAACTTGATCTTGAACACAAAGTTAGACTGGAACAAGCCCTAGTGATTCAGCGTAACAAGCGTAACGGTCTGACTTGTGTGAAGAAACGATCTTGCTTAAATCCACTCTTTCAGGAAAGAAAAATCAATTGCATTTTTACATTCAGAAAAAGAAAGATTTTATCTGAGAAAAAGGATTCTAGCAGATTAGTTATCTTGATGAAATCGTTTGTTTAAATGCATGCCAGTAACTAAGTTGAATGAGATATATGTGCAAAGATTTACATTGCCAACAGAAACTATTTCTCTATGCTTTTTAAGAAACCAAAAAGGGCAACCGCTGTCTTGCACAAGGACCTCACTAGTACCCGTAACCCAGGAGTCTAGGTTATATGGGCCAAGCGAGCTCAAACTGCTTTGTATGATTGTTAATACACATTTTGCATCTTACTCAACCAACGTTAGTATATGGATAGTGAAGGGTCTTGGTTAAACAAGTTGTTAGCATGAAAAGATGTGGCGAAAACCAGGGCTAGGTACGACCCGCGCGATGTCTTTCATGAGAAGCTGATATGCCCTTTATGTTTGTTCCTCCAACAGGGACTAAACTGTCCCACTACTGGTGAACAGCATATTGGCTTCCTGCCAATGAACGTGCTAGTCAAACTAGTAACCCAGATAGTCCTGTCACTCCCTTTGTTCATAAAACCCGACCTCCAAGTCAAGTTCTGTCCAGTCTTCAACAAGTTAATGCTGCTTTTAATCAATTTGAAGATATCATCAAAGAAAGAACAAAAAAAAACCCAGGACTATGTATTGATGGTGGTTTTGCATTTATGCAAAACAGTTTGTTGAACAACAACTGGTACCATTTTACGACTATTTCAAAAAACATATCCACGCTGCTAATGATATTTTTTCAAAGAGATAAGAGAATTTGAACAGATTTTTGATGAATTGGAGGCGGAGTATGAACAATGTGTTCTTGATAACAAGAACCTGACCATAGAGAAGAAAAATCTTTTAATAAAAAATGACTGCTTAATTGTGCGTGTTTAGAAAAAGATATCTGCTCTAGGAGTGTTACTTCCGATTATTGCTGTGCCCCCTAGTTCGAATTCGCCTTTGTGAAGATCCTTAGATCTTGCCATGCGATAGGGGAACACACTTAAAGTTCATGAAATTTGAGCTGAAGTTTTAAAACAACAAAGATGGTATTGATCTGAGAAACGTAACCTTACATTTACAAAGAAAACCATATTGATTTACACTTAAATTTCAAAACTTTAAATAGTGCCATGACACTGTTCCAGTGCCTCCAAGCAATTTTTGAAATTAAACAAGTTAAGAAAACAAGCATCAAGGGAAAAGATGACACTATCAGGAATTTTTGAAACTCAGTCAACATCATGAAGGTATTGAATGTAAGTTCACTGCAGTAGTTGTAACACTAGGCCAATAGCAACCTGACAGAATCAGTTGAAAGATCACGTTACCTCCCTTAGGGGGGATTCAGCAGATGGCCTTAAGTAGAAATCGTGAGTTACAAAGACGGTTGATGAACTGATAAAAGGCGAATACCTTCACTCCAGTACTGCGTACACTGAAAGCTTTAGTGCCCTTAATGCAGAAAATACAAAGCTGAAATCCCAAGTGACTGGTAAAACATGTAGTGGACTTTCAACCTCGAGAAACCACAAATTACTATGCTTCAGGAAAATGTTACAACTTAGGTCTAAGTATATTAGTCCACCACCCAACGTGCTAACAGGGTGAAACCAATCCCCGTTGCCTAAGAAAAAGGCAAAGGTTACTTTTCAAGAACCCCCCAGGACTTCAAATAGGACCCCACACAGTAAGAAACCACCAGTTGCAACAAAACAAGAGAAGCCTAATGTTTCAGTGCATCTGTCTACAAAAACCAAACTTGCCATCTGGAATCTCGCAAACTATGCCAAAGAGCCATCAATCGGGACCATCGTATCTTGCCCAGGACAAGTTGTGAACGTGCGGACGTGCAGCAGATCACAATAGGGGAAGTTGATTTTATATCGATCTAATGCAGTGTCTGTGATAGTTCTCTGAAGTAACCATCGTGCCACCCCGGCATACTTACCCCAAATAAACCCCCCCCATGCCCCCCCTTTTTAGTTGTGTTGTAGTGTGAATCATCTAAGAAGGTTTGGAAAGCAACCAGGAATCATAATGTGAAAACTACTAAGACAGCTTGGAGGACCATCTAGAAAGGTTTGTGGTAGTTGTTAAGCCTCAGGGAAACCCACTGGAAATATTTCGCGTTGTATGATAATGTCCTTTAACTAGGATAAGGAACCCATTGTTCGTGCTTAGAACTTTACCCGAGCGTTAGTTCTAGTTCTAAATGTTAACTATTGATCTCTTGGTTCATGATTGTAAACTTGTGATCGAAAAGGCTGGTTCCAAGGGTGTTATTGAGTATTTCTGAATGCTTTAAAGCATGGTTTCTTTAGTTATATTTAATTTGAAAAAAAAAAATAAAAAAAAAAATAAAAATATCTATAGAGTAATGGATTCTGTAGTTATTTCAGACTGCAACCCGGGTCTTTAGCCCAAGAGATTTTAGTGTACGTGTCAGTGCATTATTGTCTTTACAGACAAGAAGTTGTCTAGCCCCGACCATTTTGTCTCATAAACAATTTGTTTTATATCAAACTATGTTCGGGATGACCAATCAGACTGTGACTATCAGATCTTTTTTAAAATAGAACTCGGGTCATAGTTTGAGGGGGAGAATCAGTACTACAATAGTGTTGCAGGTCAGAAAAGGAGCGTATGTTGGGATTCTTTGCTGAAAGATTGACAGACCAACCGTTACAAGTTCAAAGACAGATTGCTAGAGTATTCATTCATGGTTGGGTATATTCTAAAGGTCTATGTTTCGAATTTGCTCACTTGATATTTGTGCTAACTTTCACCTACCCTCATAACTTCTTTGAGGGGGAGTTGATACATTTTATGTCCATTCTTAGATCAAGAAAACCTTCACAGTTTCATACTTTTGATCGTGGGGAGATAAATGTGTTTAAACATGTTTAAACGGATAATTAATGATTCGAATGATTTAAACTGCTAAGTCTATCCATGCATTGTGCTAAACATCTTTCGATTATCGTTCGCACATGTGTAGGGGGAGCAATAAGTGTTAATGATCAAATGTCAAGGTTCCAAAGTTTTGTGTTATATACACACGTAGTATCTTGATAAATGACAAAGAATCTTTTGTTTCATGTTCGTGAAAGTGATCTTATGGAATGCTGAGGAAAGAGATGTTGTACCACCAGGGTATTCGTATGAATGCTCATGCCTGGTCTTCGGACTGCGCCCACTAGTGAAGTGGATTTCCATAAATGTACTTGTACAAGTTTGGATTTCCCAAGGCACTTCATATCTTTCGGGATATATTTCAAAACATCATCAGAAGCATTCTGATTTAAACTTTCGTTTGTGCCCCAAACAAATTTTATAAGCACATCGAATGTTTTTCAAATCATTTTTGCCACAGGCCTTCTACGGTACTTAATTGTATTAAGAAGTAAAACGCTGAAAAAGGAATTGTACGGTATAGTCAGCAGATAGTAACTGTACTGACTCACTCTTTACCATTCTATTAGTAGAAATACTTATAGTGTGTTAGTCTTCGGACATCTGGTCTAGAGAACGGCGAACATTAGGGAATCTGATACTTAGGTATTAGAGGAACTAGCTTGTCACGTGCCGGAAAACCTGTCAAGAAGGTTCTATTAATGAATCTATCTGATCACAGGTGCAGTATTCATACTGTAATCATTGATCCTCACGGAATCAGAGGTTAACGTAACCGACCAGATTGAGTATCGTCTATACTCGGTCCCTTCAAAAATATAAAACCTTTGTGTGTTCACAAAATGTTTTTCTAGAACACATTAAGTGGATTTTACATAACAAAATGTTTTTGTTGGTGACTAAATTGTTCTATCATAGCGAATGACGACTCAAAGTTTCCGATGCAAGACACATGCTCATATCCATACCACAGTATCTGAAGTAATCAAGAAAGTTTTCATACAAGGCTTCCGCACAATCTCTGAGAATCAATGTCTTCTTCAAATTCTAAAAGTTACAATGATTGGAAGAAGAGACATCATCAAAGCTTTCAAAGATTCCAACAGATATGAGCATGTGAGTCTAAAGATCAGCGTATGGCAAAGTCAAAGTGAAAGAAGATCACAAAGTAATTCAAAGAAGTAAAGCTTAAACAAGTCAAAGATCAAGATCAAGTCATCACATCAAGTTCTGAAGATCATGATCAAGGTGTTAAAGTTTGAATTACCAAAGCACAACAAGTGAAGTACCCTATCAACAACGAGCTAAAGAGACAAGCACGAGTGAGCTTCTTCTCATGACCTCATCTAGGGGGAGATTGTTAGGATCACATAAATGGACCCGAACAAAGAAGCTTCGGTCACTCGAAGATACAAGACAAAAGTCTAGCTCGTTTAAGCGTGTAATATTATGTAAATGGGCCATTAATGAAAAAGCCCATCATAGCCCAAAGGCCAAGGCCCTAGAGAGGCTATTTAAA
Source organism: Tanacetum coccineum (assembly GCA_026074375.1). Lineage (NCBI taxonomy): Eukaryota > Viridiplantae > Streptophyta > Magnoliopsida > Asterales > Asteraceae > Tanacetum > Tanacetum coccineum. The sequence continues at coordinate 42,058 of BQNB010010500.1, read as the reverse complement.
GCCATTTTTTCTTCATTTCTAGGTTAGCTACTTCATTTCATTTTACATCTTTAGAGTTTGTAGCCACACCATTGTTCTTTGTTTCTCTTTAATACAAGTCAATTTAAAGTCTAATCTTGTGTGTTCTTGTGTTAATCGAATGATCTAAAGACCTACAATGTACTTAGCATGGATGTCGTTGCTTGATCTATGTGATGTCAAATTGCCAGACCAGTTTTCCAGGAAACTTATTTATGTCTTTAAATACCGTTGTTGAACTTATTTAAGCTTCCACTAGTTAAATGTTAAATCCTTTAAATTTAATCGATGTAATAACTTATTAATATTTTAAAACTTATACAACGATGTTTATTTTTAAAACGTAAGTCATGCCTCGGATGTTTGTTCGGACGGGACCCTAGTTGGGGGTGTGACAAAGACAGTAGAGTTGTTAGTAGTGTTACTACTAGCATTATTAGAATGAGAATCAACAGTAGCATTATTACTGGTCATTGGTCTAGAATTAGGAGTAATTTTTTTTAATATAACCAGCATGATAACCAACAATCTCAAAACATCTATCCACAGTGTGACCAATCTTATTGCAATTAGTACACATAAGATTAGGATTTGGTCCCCTGTTATTAGCACTAGAATTAGAACTTGATCCCCAGTTATTATTGTTATTAAATCTCTTTATATCAAAAGTCTTGGCTGCAAAAGCAGTAGCAGTGGGTTTAGTTGCAATATTAGAAGTAATGTTCCTATGAGATTCTTCACCACTAACAATAGCAAAAGCAACTTTTACCAGAGGTAGTGGTTCTCTAGTAAGAATATCACTTCTTATTGCCAAATAACTATCATCTAAACCCATAAGAAACTGCATTAACTTGATAAGCTGATTATGTTTTTCAAAATGTTCAGCAGCATTACAAGTACAAGCAGGTAAACTAATCATAGCATCAAACTGTTTCCACAAAGAATTAAAGTTGTTATAATAATCAATAAGATAAGCACCGATTTGACTTAAAGAATTAATACTTTTATGTAGATTAAAAACAGCAGAACCATCTACTTTATCATAAATATCTTTTAAATCATTCCAAAGTTCAGAAACAGTTTTAGCATAAATTGCACCAGCATATAGATCAAAACTCATAGAATTAAGAATCCAAGTAAAAACAATAGAATTACACATATCCTATTGATTAGCAAGAGCAGGATTAGTATTATCTTTAACACATGTACCATCAATGAACCCAATCTTATTATGATTTCTCAAAGCAAAAGTCATAGCAATACTCCACACCTTATAATTTTCAGTTACAGTTAACTTAATGGTCACAATAGGTGAACCACCAGTATCATTAGGATGCAAATAAAGAGAATCACCAAATGACAATTTAAGCTCAAATGAAATACCAGTAATATTATCATCAACAACCATGACTAATCAAACAGAATAACAAAAAATAGCAGAACAAACAAGAATAATGATATTTCCCAAGCTTTCACACCACTTATAGTGGCAGATCAAGGGCATAAACAAGAATATAAGCAAATAGATGCAAGAAATATAAAAGAGGTGTTATAGAGCTTTAATGCACTGGAAGAGAACTTAATTGTCTTTGATTCACTTAGTCAAAGAGCAACTAAGACCAAACGATCCTTTGATTCACTTAGTCAAAGGATACCTTGAACCCAGAAATTAACCCACAATAGATCCCTAAAAATTAGGGTTTTGAGATCAAACCCTAATTTATCGATCTAATAAAATACCACCAGAAATCAACAATTCCTTCGATCAAGAATACCAGAAGATCACCAATTGATGAAACAAACCAAAGAAAAACAAAATCCCCAAAAAATAATGAAACCTTAGAAATCAGATATTGATCAAATCAGCTAATTTGGCTCTGATACCATGTGCGATGGTATCAAAGCAATAACAAAAACCTCAAATAAACTAAATATCCAGATACAAGAACAAATCAGTTGGCACAAATTACAAACTATACAATCTAAACTATTACAAGATCAGATTATTATCAAAGAGATAATAATCAAACGATTACAAAGTGAGAATAATAAACAAGATCAAGAAGATCTTAGTCGAATGATTGAGAAGGAGTTGGGAGAGATTATCAGCGATTAGGGTTCGAGAGATTAGGGTAAAAGTGTTAACCCAGGCAAGACTCTTTCTTTTCTTTATATAGGCCCAAATTTTCCACTTCAACCCTTTAACTTATTAGCACTCTTCAAACCAGGATAAAACTTCAACAGCAGAAATAAAAACACCAACTTTGGTCCCTCTACTTTAAACCTGCAAAACCTGCAAGTCTAGATACCAAAGAATAAACAAAACACTTATTTAAGACATATTTAGCACAGATTATAAGCAAATTATTGCTTATTTGAACAACATATGATCCATGAAGTTTTTTCAGATATCCTCACCTCTAAAACTTATAAAGACATCATATTTCCATCGATGAGGAATGGAAGACGCAACCATGATTAATGAAGAAAGCTGCATTAAGTTGTTTGAAAAATTTAAACATATATTTATTGATCAGTGAAGCTTTTATTTATAACTTTTACTCCAAAACTTAGAAAGCGTCATGAGTTTTTATAACAAACTGAAAAGGTAGAAATGAAGTAGTTTTTTCCACATTTATATAATTATGTACCCGTCGGCTAAAAGGTCAGAAATCATGGTTACCCAAAAAGTTGGAAAAGTTTGAAAATAAGATGTGAAATTACCATCAAAGAAATATGAAATGCAGAAGATCTATTTTGAATAAAGTTACATGAATAGTTCTTGTGGTTATACAAAAAGTTCATATTCAGTCACAAAATCTTAAAAATTACTTTTTAAATAAGCACATATTTGTGTCCCTAGCACCATTAACATTTTATAAATGAATGATTATTGATTACTAAAACTTCTATTGATATATCTTACTTTAAAACCTAGCAAGAATACATCACAGTAATTAATTTAACAAAAGCCTCTCCATAACTATTTATTGTATGTAACTGTGAACTTTTTTTAAGTTTATGGATTAAGCAAAATTTACAACAAAAGAGTAAAGAGAGGAGAAGACTTACAAATTCTTTGATTGGTCAAGATATATGAATAATGCAATCAACAATGTGATGTAATGCTAATTCTTCTTATCTATAGCTCAAGTTAAATATTAAAATGAGAATTGACTTAAAGTCCCCAAAACTTACACTTGTAGTCCTCCTATTTTAGATGAGTTGCAACTTTAGTTTTTACAAATTATCATTTAGATTTTTCGTACAGAATTTAGAATGGCAAAATTGGTTAGTTATAACGAAATTAACAGATCTTTTGGAGTATTATTATTATTTTTTTCTTTCGACAAAGTTGAAAGGCTATCTTTGTATCTTTTTTAGACCTAAAAGTTAAAGATGAAACATAGAAAAATAAAAAGATAAAGAAGAAATGCTCTACTCTTAATTAATTATGAGTTTGTATTTTCTTGATTTTGTATATAGTTATGTAAAAAATGAGACTAATATATAATGGGTGCAATTTTTACAAAAGATGTACATATAGAATGTGAAGAATTAAGTAGTGTGAAATCAAATTCTCATCATGATAATACATATAATCAAAGTTATTAAAAGTTACGATATATATAATTAAAAGGCAATAGAAGAGGTCGTTTCTCCACTTCTTCTTCATTCGCCTTCGGTCAACCATCCTCCTCTCATCCCAACGATAATGATGATGATAGAAATGATGAAGGGACCTCACGTGCAAGCACTCCTTCCCCTACTTGTTTTGTCAATTCATCACAAATGACATCCCTCAAATCTTTTCAAACCCAACCAATGTTGACCCAAACATGGAAGATGTTTATACTCGCCAAACCGAAATCCTAAACCGTCAAGTCCAATTGCGAGATGAGCAACATGGTGGGATAAGGTCAATTGGGAAAGGCATCAAGAACTTGTTGAGGGGAAAGAAGAAGTAGTGAGCAATTTGGAAAATTGCTAAAGATAATTTATTTATGCTTAGTACTTATTAAACTTTATTGTTACTTATCACTTATTATTTATGCTCTCGTACTTAAACTTATGGTTAAATTGATAGGATTTTTAGTAAGTAGTTTAGGAAACATGTTTTTCCTTAGATTATCATTCCATTTTATTATCCTAAACTTGTTTGCATAACAAATTGATATACTATGCTCTTTATTAAATATTTGTCGTTATACAAGCTTAATTATTTTTTGTCAAATGCTTATACTTGATTCCCCTAATAGAATTTAGATTAGTTAGTTCGTACATTTGCAAATTTGGAAGTCTTAGATGATTCTTGAGGAAATAGTGTTGGCTGCAAGAAGGATTTATAGGATAGCATAATTCTGCACAGGTATAAAATTCTGGAAAAACTGGGAAAATTTTCGTCCCTCCAGAAAACAACCCCCTTAAATACCAGGCGACACCCATATATATCTAGGATCGCCCTCCTATTTAAGGGACCGCCACCAGGAGTCACGATAATTTTTACTGTATTCTCCTAATTTTCTGTGTAGTTGACTATCTTTTCTATAGACCCAGCTACATTTTTACATTTTCTTAAACACCTTTTGGAATCTAAATTACATCATCCCATGCTTTTCCTCTTTAAACCATATCACCTTGATTAAATACTTACCTCCCTCATTCTCTTTATCATCTTCTTTATTTTACTTCTACTCTCATGGCTTCCACCCAAGCCTCCTTCTCTAATCCCTCTTAGAAGATCAAACTAACCATCATCCCACCTAGAAAACTCTTTATGGATTTAATAAATGAAGATGATGACACTACCACACCTTCTCCAATAACGAAATCCTCATCTCCATCTCCATCAAATGCACCCTCAAAAACTCCATCAACCAAAGACACATCATCTACCTTTAGCACTACCTCATCCTTATTTGAATAAAAACCACAATCTTCACCACCTTCCTCAAATGACATACCCTCTCCTCAACCATCTAATCCTTTTCTTGATTACATATTGGATGCTCCTCTAAGACCTTCAAATCCACTTCCACTTCAAGTCATCCCTTATTAGACATCACTCTTTCCTTATCACCAATCACTCCTCTTGATCACATTCTTAATACCCCTTCACCATCATTACCACCTCAACCACCTATCATGGGTTATCCCATGTATTTCAACATGTTTTACTATCATGGGGTAAATTGTCTTTGTTGCTTTCACAACCGAAATCTTATTCTTTCTCTTAAAGATGAGACGAATTTCATGTTTGCTCACCTTGATTATCTTCTTACTTCCGCCATTGCATCACCCTCTCCACCTCATCCTTAAAACATCTTCAATGCTTCTAAATAATGTTTCACCCAACCTTTTGCTCAAATTTATTATCTATGACTCAAGAATCATCTAGGTTTTATGTAGTACTTATAATGTCATTAAGGTTATGTCCTCTTTGTTTAATTTCTAGTCTTTTAATATTCATGCTTTTTAAGTATGAATTTGCTTTATTATGAATGAATCTCTATTATTATAGGTAAATTGCATGAATTTTTTATAGTTGGCTACTTCTTTCTGTATATAGCCATTTATGTGTATATTTTTCGTAATATTGCTACTAATTAGAAGTATATCTTGCTCTTGTGATTCTAACTCGGTTTTGTAGCAATTCATCACCGCTCGATCCCTTGGTGCCCCAAACGAGAGGGAGTATACATCAAGGGGGATCTTTAGCATCGTCAATTTCTTTCTCTTCTTAACTCGGCAATCTACTTTTTTAGATTCGACAAAAAAGGGGAGAAATGGATTAAAACTCATTAATAACTTGAAATATTTATTTTTAAGTAAATGAGTTTATATTTTGTCATCATTAAAAAGGGAGAGATTGTTAATACAAATAATGTCTAAAAACGTTATTTATATTTTTTGACTCCTCTACGTTTTGAAGATAAGAAAATGTAAAAACATCTACGATAAAAATAAATGTTTACACGTTATTAATCATAAACTTCCATTTCGACACAAGTCACTTAAGGCATGTATAAACAAATTAGTGATCAAGAATATATTTTCTTAACCTTTACATTTCTACAAAAGTATTTTTACAAAAATAAAAATATACAAAATATTTTTATTAATAATAGAAATGTTTTATTTAATTATAAAAATTTGAAACTGGTTTTCCTCCCAAAACAGAAGGTTCTATACCAATTTCAACCTTCCACACTAAAAGATAAAAATAGGAGCGTCTACCGCCGGGACCACCCACATGAGACGTGACCCAGTCTTAGCTATAAATACTGCACTATTCCCTGTAGTTATTCAGACCTCTTAGCATGAATTTTTTTAGATCTCTTTTTCTCACTAAAACCTTCTTTCTCTCTTTAAATCTCTCGATCACTAACATAGTTTAATCATGTTTCAAGTAATCCAATCTCATCTTCTCCTTCTACTATCAAGTGCAAGAGAAGAACACTCGTATTCGCCAAGAAATGAAGTGTAGTAGATTAGTGATTCCTTCTATTTTCTTCTAAGATCCAAACCTCTAGTTCCTTGATCTTATATTAGTGTGTAAAATCAGATAGCGTATAAATTCGATAGTGTCGATTATGTGTGGGTTAGTATTTTAGTCCTTAAAATACATTGGTAAAGTGGTAGATTGGTTCTAGCTAAGATTAGGACTCGACATTTAGCTTAGTGTCGTAAATAACGTAATCGACATGTAAACGGTTTTCTCTGCCTAAATAGAGCTTGTTGACATAGTGAAATATTGAGTCAGATACTTAGAGAGTGGAGTAGGGCGAAGAAGAGCTTCATAGCCGAATCACTATAAATCTTGGTGTTGTGGTTTGATCGTTCTTTCTCTTATCTCTTTTATTGTGTTTTGTATATATTTCATTGTTTATATTATGATTGTGAGTAGATAGATTTATTGATTGTTTCATATTGTTGGTTGATTGAAACATACAAATCGAATCTAATTAATTTTTTGAAGCGAAATTTTAAAATGTCAATTAACCGGTAAACTATCCAACCCCCCCTCCCCTTTCTAGTTTCTACACATCAAGTTCATCTCATAAGGACCACCCAACTAACTAGGCTATGGAATCATTAAGAGCTCTAAGCTTATCTTCATCAAATGCATCCATTAAGTCTGTCTCATAAGGACCACCCAAATGACTGAGCTATGGAATCATTAAGAGCTCCGGGCTCATATACATCAAACGCATCCATCAAGTCCGTCTCAAAAGGACCAACCAAATGACTGGGCTATGGAATCATTAAGAGCTCCAGGCTCATCTACATCAAATGCATCCATCAAGTCTATCTCATAAGGACCACCCAAATGACTAGGCTATGGAATCATTAAGAGCTCCGAGCTCATCTACATCACACGCATCCATCAAGTCCGTCTTATAAGGACCACCTAAATGACTGGGCTATGGAATCTTTAAGAGCTCTAGCTCATCTTAAACAAACGCATTATCACAACCATAAGGAAGAGATCGTAGTGCACAAGGAGAATAATGTAGTTTCGTTTGACCTAAAAATGTATCAGCCACATTACCTCAATCTATAGGCTTAAGCCCTATCCTCCTTGATGATTCAAGAACAACTTTCCTTGCCAACCCTTTTATAAAAGGGTCTGCTAGGTTCTTTTTATACTTTACATAGTCCAAAGAGATCACTCCATTCTTTAGTAGTTGCTTGACAATGGCATGTCTAATACGTATGTGTCTCTTTTTTCCATTGTACACACTATTTTTAGCAATTCCAATGGTTGCATGTGAATCATAATGCAAGGAAATCGACACTAGTTGTTTTCTCTATAGTGGAATATCAGCTAAAAGGTTCCTCAACCATTCTGCTTCTTGACATGCCAACTCAAGAGCAATAAATTCAGATTCCATGGTGGAGCGTGCTATACAAGTATGTTTAGCAGACTTCTATGATATAGCACCACCCCCAAAGTAAAAACATAACCATTGGTAGAGATTACTTCATCATTATCACTTACCCAGTTTGCGTCACAAAATCCTTCTAACACTGCAAGAAATTTAATAAAATCCAAACACCAATTTATAGTGTGACAACCATGACTTGAGCATGTTGGTCAAACCGTAGTGTTGACCTAAATGTATCCATTGCAATGTATGGTTATGTGTTTGTGTGGGATATGTGAGATTGAATAATCAATCCATTGAGCGTGATCGTCTCATTGGGATAGGATTTGTGTTGAATTTTGTAAAGTTCATTTCATTTACTTTTGGTGACAAGGAAATGATTTCGATGATTGAAGCGGTTTCGCGTTAATTATGTAAGTAATTATACGTATACGTATTTTTGAGTTAGTAATTTAAGATAAGTTTAGGTTTTAGAGGTTAAGTTAAGAGAAATGAGTTATTTGATGGAGAAATTTCATTTTAATCACATATAGTGATAATAGAATTGATTGGGTATTTTAAGAGAATTATTTTGGTTAATATGAGGATTTCTAGGTGATGGATTAAAATGGGAAGTGTGTCATTTGTGAAAAAAAGGAGTTTGTTAAAATATAAGCGTTTTTGAAAGACTTTCTATTTTTGGAAAGTGAATTTGGAAATGAAAAGTTATTTTTAGAAAGTAGTTTATAAGCAAAATGGTTTACCAAATTAGCTTAGGTTTTTATAAAACTTAAGGTATGAAGGTAATTAATTAACTAATAATTTTTTTATAGATGAATAGTAAAATACGAATTTTAAAAGAAAAAAAGAAAAGAAAAGAAAAAAATAGAGTTGTATTAGAAATCAAACACTAACTAGGCTTTATCTAGGATTACCTTAGAGCCTATAAATACAAAAAAAATAAAAACCCTAAACCCCTATTGAAGTTGGCCGATTTTTACAAGAGAAGAAAAAGAAGAGAATTTTAGGGTTCTTGGTTAAGGTATTTTCTAATCCTTGTTTAGTTCTAGTTATTTAATTTTCAATTAATGTAATCTAAGTATGATGGATTAGGGTTTATAAATTAGGGCTTTGATTTTTCTGGAAGTTTATAATGTTATAATGATTGTTTAATCATTAGTTTAATTGGTTACAAGATTTGATCATGCGTTAGGGTCTAGATCGCCTGAATTAGTTGTTTAATTCACTGCAGAAAGTTAGGCAGTTTTGTAACGAGCATAACTCATTCATAAAAATTCAAATAAACAAATTACAACATACTGGAGATAACCTAAACGAGTCTACTTTCCAGAAAAGTTGTCCTCGTGAGTTTTTATGGTCGAGAAGTGGGTCAAAAGGTCGTTACAAAATCAGTGTGTAAAACAGTGACGAATTTTTTGATTTTTCTAAAAATACTTAGACATCTAGTTAGAGGCTCTAAATCATGTGAAAGTTAGTTTATATATTATGTGTGACCCCTGAATTTTTTCTAAGTAATTTATGAAGTTTAAGTTGGTTATCTAACGTCATACTTTTTGGGGGTCAGATTGTGGACGAATTCTGGACACTTTGGATTAATGAATTTTTAAAGGGTATTTGTAAAAGGGTAATGGCTTTGGGAGAGCTATGAGAGGTTCATAGGACATATATGTATCATGGTGAATTTTGGTTTGAATTTTGGAAGTGTTTAAGTAGTACGTTTAAGACGTGTAAGTGAGTATAAAAATTCTGCTCAAAAGCAGAAAATTTAAAGTGTAGCATTGAAGTGTAAATGGCATATGTAGGAGTTGAAAAAGGGTTAAATCAAGTATAGAACTATGGTAGATAGCCTAGATATCTATTATAGTTGAGGTTACATCATATTGGGTTGAATGCCTAATTGATGGTAGCTTATTGTGTGCTTAATTGTTTAGATTATCTGTGAAGAGTTTGTGAAGCTTTTGTTGGATTCTTTTATAAAGCTGAGCATCAGGTGAGTTTCATAATCCACTTTTAATGTTTTACATTGGGGTGGAAATGATGCAAAGATGTTTTCGATGTGTTTAATTGCTCCGATTATGTGGTTTTACTTAAGGCATGAACATTTATTTGGTTATTGTAGGTGATATGCTTAATGTTGTTGTGACTGCTGTGTGATTTTGGTTAGAGGGTAGTGCTTCTATCTATTCCAAATCTAATTGGAGGATTGAAATAAGATCCCATTTCTGTGTGATTCCGGTTAGAGGGTAGTGCTTCTACCTATTACAAATCTAATTGGAGGATTGAAATAAGATCCCATTTCTGTGTGATTCCGGTTGAAGGGTAGTGACTCTACTCATTCCAAATCTAAATAGAGGGTTGAAATAATACTCCATACTGTGATTCCGATCGGAGGGTAATGGATTACCCCAGGCTTTATTATGTGGATCGTGAGCACGTTCCGTCCCATTTTGATTGATTGTGAGTTGTATGATAGCCTATGTGATAGCTAGCTTAAATTGTTCTGCCATGATATGTTATGTTAATCGAAGCAAATTGTTTTGTTTTTTTTAAAAGATTGATTTTTGTGTCTTAAACTATGACTCTTACCAACCGTTGTATTGCATTTTTAAGCAACATTTTCAGGTGAGCTTAATGGTGCTAAGTTAGAGCGAAGTGGCTAGAAGAGACCGTAGGACGCTTGGAGTTTATTTATGTTTTTTGTTTGAATAAATGCGTTAGCATGAATTGTTTGGATTATGTTCTGCATGTCATTTATTGACGAGACCTCTTTCTCATTAATAAAGACATCATTAGGTTTTGGGTATTGTTATGACACTTTATGTCTTTGGTTTACTTTAGTTTCATTTTAGTATTCTCTATATAGACACCATGTGTTGTGATGATATCCATTCTTGTTTACGCCTTGCGTTTCCGCCTTGGCGGGGTATGACAGATTGGTATCAGAGCCTTTGGTTATAGAGAACTAGGTGGTTGAGCCTAAACTATAGCTTAAGGGTCCCTCATATAGTTGTATTTTAGGGCATAAATGTTTGTGTACGTATATACCGTATGTTCCCGCTACTTAAAAGCTTTAAAATTCTTTCTATTTTGAATTACTACTATATAATATGAAATATATACTTTTTCATTATGGGGATCTAATAGTATATACCCCTTTGTTATTGTTTTAGTCATGTCTTCCCCTACCCCTATAAGATATCATTGGGAGATTGTTTACCTTACTGGACCCGCGGAGTTGGGTGACTTTTGAGAGAGAAAAGTCAAACCCAAGTAAGGCCCAACATAAGTTTATATCGTTTTCTACCTTGATGCATTGCTAAAATTAAGGATTGCTTTTATATTTTGGGTCACGATGTGACTTTTGTTTTGTTTGGTCGATTGGGAATTTATGGTTCGTTAGATAGATTATCATGTTTGAGTTATATTTGGATTATTATTAAGTGTTACATGGTAGATGTGTGTTATCATTGAGATGTGTGGTCTTGGAAGTAAGTACACGTGTGAAAAAGGTGCAATTATAATTATGGTCGCGAACATAATTATAAAGGCAACACACACGTGGACTTGTGACTTTGATTGCATTGATCATTGTTGCTTGTATGTATTATTTAAGGATGTAAGTCTGGATAGTTATATAGATGGTAGTATAGATGTGATGTGAGATCCTGTTAAGGATGGTTGTGTGGTTAAAGAATTCCTCTCTTAACCGATTGGGCGATTATATTAGGTTGGGTTGCGTAGATGGTAAGGTTCCTTTTCATCTATCGTTTGCGGATACATCGGATACCTATTGGTATTGTCGTCGCGACTCTTAAGTTGGTTCGTTAGCTCGTTGTTCGTTGAGATATCCAACGCTCGTGTTGGTATTCTAGGGTGTTATCATAGAACTAGTGTTCTATGTTCTCTGTTTGGCGTTTTGATTGTTTTCCTTTGTCTAAAGGTGATGATACTTTTTGGTTTGGTTCTAAGACTATTGGTATGGATGAGTCCTTATGGTTTGTTTGGTTTGCAAGAGTTCTTGTCGTGTTCGTTTTCAAGTAAATTAATATGCTGGTATTGGAATTCTTAAGGTATTTTGGAGACTATTTTGCTATCATGATGTTTTTTTTGTTGTGAGTCATAAATTCTATTTGAAAGTAAGTTTGTTATAGTCGATACCATATTGTTTAGGTGTTAAAAACTTCTTTTAAAAAATAAATTATATAAATAAAATGCAACACATTTTTTTTAAAATCATCTTTTGATTTCTTTTATGAAAACCATAATTAAAATAAGTTTATGAAAATTTTATTTAAATTTATTTTTACACTTAAAATTATTTGCATTATTAACTAAGGTGATTCTATTGTTTTAAAATGATTGGTATAAGGTTATGAGGGAAAGTTTCCTTGGGTAAAAATTGGTTTTGGTACAAAGGTTCTTAATCTTTTAATTAATGGGTCGTGGTACGTGGTATTATTCGTTGGGGGTGTTTCTAGAAATCGTTGATGTGTTTGTTAGGTCGGAGGTTCGTTCTTCTTGTCGACGTTTACATTCGGTTGATTTTTTTTCTTTTTGGAATCGTGTGATTTTTGGGTCCATACCAATTGGTGCATGTGAAGTTTGAAATTTCCTCATGGCGTGGTGCTAGAGTTGATGTTAGGACGTATCTTCTGGGTGGTGCGATTGATAGTAGCGAAGCGAATGGAATTATTCGCGATCCCAAGTTAGAATGAGAGAGTTCTCATTTTATTTTTGATTTAGTACCTCTTAGTTATGAGAGTGTTGATGTAGTCGTAGGAGAGAATTGGTTGTTGAGACATAAGGCTGAGATGGTATGCCACGAGAAGGTAGTTAAAATGCCTTGGTAATTTGGAGAGTGCTTAAGGTTCGTGGAGAAAACAAAATAAAGAGGATATAAGGTCTCGTAGGAGTACCAAGGATGATGAGTTGAGATTATGTGATATCTTTGTAGTATGTGAGCCCTCTAAAGTGTTCCTAAGGAATTAGTAGGCTTTACCTCTCGTCGTAGAATAGGATTTCGTATGGAATTAGTATAAGGAGTGATGTCGATTTGCAAAGGCTCGTGTCGTTTGACGTTATTAGAAAGGCAAGAGGTCTGGAATGATTGCAGGAGTTGCAAGGTGAGGGTTAGTTCGAAAGGTAACTTCTTGTGGGAAGCGTTTGTATTGCTTGGTAGGAAGAAAGGTGGGTAGTTTGGAATGTGCATAAATTATCTCCAGAAGAGCGAGATAGAAAATTCGTATGTGATGTCACCAATGGAGGGTGTACGAGGATGACGTAGCTAAGACTGTTTTTAGGATGCGTAATGGACACGTTGAAGTTTACGGCTATGCCTTTTGGGTTAACCAATGCACCAACGGTTTTCATAGAGTTAATGAGCCAGGTGTGCATGGTCGTATATAGACAAGCTAGTTAACGTATATATACAGACGATATTTTATACCGACCTGAAGTCTAAGGAGGAGTATGAGTCGCACGTAAAGATGATGGATGGATGTTATTTAGTGAGTTTGATTTCAAGGTTAAGTACCATCTGGGAAAGGCAAATATAGATGCTGTACCATGGAGTAGGAAGAAGGAGTGAAGCCAAGAATGAGTTCGAGATAGATGTATGATGATCCGATCTAGGTTTGAGAAAAGGATGTTGGTGGCAAAAGATAAGATGTCCAAAGCAAAGAACGCGTTAACACAAGATGTTGCGTGGCTTGGACCAACGAGTGTGAAAAGAGATAGAGAGTGGTTCATATTGGTTAGACAAGGTTCGGACCTCCATTTGGAGAGATGTAAGGACCTTGGCTATTGAAGAGGCGTATACGACAAAGTATTCTATCTATCCTGGAGCGGATACGATGTTGTGTGGTTTTAGGTTAACTAATCGATGGTTGAGTATGAAGAAGGATATAGCTAGTTGCGAAAGTAAGTATTTAGCTTATTCGGAAGTGGAAGTTGAGTATCAAGGGTCTTCAGGATTGTTGCTACAACTTGAGTTACCCGAGTAGAAGTGGGAAAGGATAACTAAGGATATTGTTGTCAAGTTACCAAGTGTGAGTAGTGGATACGATGCGATTTGGGTGTAGTCAATGGACTGACTAAGTCACCCCATTCCTAGCTATGCTTAGGACAAGTATGGTAGATTATAGAGGTAATTGAAATACTCACTTTCGTGAGATGAGTTTTTTCCCTAAGGTAGGGATTATCATTTGAGTATGGATGTGCTTCATTTGAAGCATGGTATGGAAAGGAATGTAGGTTACCATTTTATGGGCCGTAACTCGAGAGAGTGAGTTGAATGGATCGAATTTGGTACAAGAAACAACCAACAAGATAGTGGTAATACAGGAAAGGGTTGAGGCAGCAAAATTGTCGAAAGTGTTAGCTTAGTAGTAGTGGGAAACTTTTAAATTAATGCTGGTAGGTTATGGGTGGTTGAAGGTCTCACCTTGGAGAGGTGTAGTACGTTTAGAAAGAAAGACAAGTTAGAACCGAGTTATGTAGGACCACTTAAGATCTTTAGATATATTGGGCCTACAGTTCGGTTGAGAATTTCTGTCTTATGAGCTGAGTATCGGAAAATTAGATTGGGAGGTGCTGAAAGTTTGAGTAAACCTGAATTTTCGTAGATTCTTTAGATACGTTGAACTTTGTAACATCTTATATCTTAATTTCAAGATAGTTTTGTTTGTTGAGTTGTGAGGTTAAGATATAAAACACGTTGTTACAATAACTTAAGGGTTTTGATAAGTTTTCTCGATGACGAGCGAGGTACATGTAGTAGGATGCTTCTTTTCGTTTAGGGTTGTTGTGTTGCTAATTGCACCCTTGTGGGGGTAAGCAAAGTCATTAGCAGTCGGATTCGGATTTTGGAAGTTAGTTGAGGTTAAGGTTGACAAGACTCTTTGTTTTTTATCGATTAAGATTACCTAAAAGAGTTAAAGAGTGTGCATGACACGTTTCGTGTGTCAAAATTTGAAGTATTTGGTAAAGGCGAGTTTGCAGGTGCCTTTACAGGTAATTAAAGTAGGCAAAACTATGGTTTTGCTAAAGAACTAGTAGAAGTTAATGTTCATTGAGTTAAGATCTATTGGACCTCGAAGGGAGGTCTTTATGTCGACTTCAAGTAAACTGCGTAACCACACTTGTTCAATAAGCAAGGAATCATTGGTATTTTTAGTTAAAGTTGGGTAAAGTAAAGGTTCATGTTAGACCTAGTAAGGCCCTTCAGATGTGTTTAGTTATTTTGTAAAGTTTATTTTATAATAAACGTCTAATCAAGGAAGCCGATTTTGGTTAAAGTTATTTTATAAATAAACTCGAAGTCGAGCACTTCCTAACAGATATAACCACGAGCTAGCTCTAGAATTTCAGGTATTCTATCACATAAAATGGAGCTCGAACGAAGAAGTTGTGACCAAAACATTGCACGTGTCCAAATCTTTCACTCTTTTATAATTTACTTCAATTCTTGTCACTTTCCGTGTCTTTTCACCATTAGCTCACAAAGTTGCCATTTTAGCTCCATTTCATGCAAACCTACATAATCACAAAACACCTCAAAGTAGCTGATATAAAGGATAATAACAATGTATAATTAAGCAATTAACGCATATTGAGGTGTACATAAAATGCAATGATCAAACCTCTCCAAGTTACCTCTTACTCGTCTCGAGGAAGCATTTAAAAATAATTTAACAATAATCATTTAAAGCATATGAATCTTCAAAGCACATAACTGAAGGGTTTTACACTTTCATAACAATTATATTAAACCATAACATCAAAGCATAGAATAGCAGAACCAAAAAAAGGATCAAATAACATGTTTGAATAATTAACCGAATTAGGGTTACATACCTTTTGATTCTAGCCCGAACAAGAATCAAATTGCTTAGGGATTATCTCCAAGAACCCTAATTAGGGTTTATACGAAAACAATCCAAGAACAATCTAAAGGAAGATTGTATCACGATCTTGTACACACGCTATGTATCGAGTTAACCAATCACTAGCTTGATAACACGTAGCGTTTAAACGAACGATTCGATCCGATCAACCCAAGGTTATGGGGTCGAATGTAGGACAAAGGAGTGATAGAGTTTAGGGATTATTGTGTATCTTTCACCTCTCCATATGGGTGTTTATATAGGCACCCTAACCCTAATACTTGGTGAACAAGTAACATCAATTCATTAATTATGCAACATCAATTATGTAACATCAATTCATTAATTATGTAACATCAATTATGTAATTATGTACTTGTCCTTGTCCTTATGGTCGTTAGTCTTTTCCGTTAAATACTTAACGACCGTTAAACGTTTACGTGTAAAATTAACAAATATATTATTTATTAATTGTTAACTCGTAGTGAGTGCAATCCCGTGATCTTGAGTTCGATCCTAACACACATCTATTAATTTATCATCCATAAACTAACACACTTGTTGTACAATTACGAAAACAAACCCGAAGTTCGATCGCGGAACGCTAGATCGCGAGTTGTATCGAGCACAAGTAGCAAACACGAGAGACTACAAAGAACCAACAAAAATATGCACACATTATACCCTCAAACACCCCTTTATTAAATCCCTAATAAAGCTTACAATTTGAGGAAGAAGAATGAATAACTAGCATCCCCTCTCATCCCTATTTATTATGATGAGGGGGTAGAAAACTTTCCTAAATCAAATAGAAAACATCATTGCCTTGCAAGGCAAGCTTAACTAATCCTAGTTATAATCTATTCCTTTTCTAAATTACAATGTACACTTAACCCCCTAACCTATGTTAAGTTTACTCCTAATATCCTACAATAGAGATAGTTCCTCACAATATGCAACACGCTTATGTTCCATGTCAGGTCTCTTAAATGGTTCATGTTAGGTCTCGTTTTGATAGAGACGGTTCACCATAATCTTTTACTTTAGACAATGCTTCTATTAAAAAGGATAGCATATTAGTCAAATATGTTGACATAAAACTCTAAGAAACTCTTGTCTTTGATTCTATTAGATCAACTATGTTATTTGTCAGTAATTTCTTCTTGGCCCTCTACTTGAGTTATGCTTAGAAGAGATTAAAAAACAATGGATATATTCTCTCAATCCTTATTAGCATGTCGAGTCCATTCCGAAACAATACTATCTAACAGCTCTTCTTGATGTTCTTCTACTTCTCTCACAACCATTATCAAACATTCCAATAACTTGGGTACTACATTTTCAAATACATGATTCGGTTTGAGGGTAGTGCGTCTACATATTCCTATATCTATTTGGAGGGATCTATATTATGATCCCATTTCTGTGTGATTCTCGGTTGGAGGGTAGTAACTCTAGTATTCCAAATTAACTGTTCGTTGAAATAATACTCCTTAATGTATGATTCCAGATCGCGAGGGTATATGGATTACCCAGGCTTGTTATGTGGATCGTGGGCACGTTCAGTCCCATTGTTGATTGTCGTGTGTTGATGATTGCATATGTGATTAGCTAGCTTTACCTTGTTCTGCCAGATTATTGTTATGTTATCGCAACAAATGTTTTGTTTTTTTTAATACGATTTGAATTTTGTGTGTCTTAAATATGACTCCACCAAAAGTTGTGTGGACGTTTTTAAGCATTCATTTTCAGGTGTGCTTGATGGGCTAAGTTAGAGCGAATGTGACTTGAAGAGGACCGTTGGATGCTGGAGTTTGTTTTATGTTTTCTGTTTGAATATATGCGTTAGCATGAATGGTTTGGTTTATGTTCTGCTGTCATTTATTGTACGAGTCCTCTTTCAACATTAAGAATGAACACCATTTGGTTTTGGGTATTGTTTTGAAACTTTGTGTCTTTGCTGTACTTTAGTTCTTTTTAATCATTCTTTTATGGACACATGTGTTGTGAGGGATACTCCATTTCTTGTTTACGGGCCTCGCGTTTTCTTTTTCTTTTTTTTTTTTTTTTTCAGCCTGGCGGGGTGTGACACCTTAGTACCTTTTAAAATACGGCAATTATCGCTTAACAGCAATTCAGTGTTTTATTTGGGTTATCGAGTATTTCTACTAAATTTACTTCAATGTATTTGTTATGTCGGGTCTAGTGTTTTTCATTGGGGTAAGGGGGGGAAGGAACTATCATACTCCCTATGGTTTTTAGCATATTGAGATTGAGCAGTATTGGTCCTTTATTCTTTTTAAGCATGTGATAGCAATCGCGTGTGTTCACTGATCGAATATCAAAAGTAGTAAATCTTTCAGTTTTGTGTCAAAATTTTGCTTTCAAGGCAGTGGTTTTCCACAACACAACTTGGGTCTCGATAAGTTCTTCCTATTATGTAACCTTTAACCTCGTTATTATTGCTGCATTTTCCTTAAGCTTCCGCTAAAACTATTTCATTTATGTCAAGAATATTGTAAGACTTATTTTGATTTATCCAAAGCAACGAGTTATGTTTTATCAAACATCCATATAGTGGTCGTTCACTTGATCTTGTGCGATGTATGCAATGACGTCACGCCTCCGGACACGTATTCCTTTCAGGCCTCGTTTGAGGGTGTGACACGGTCTCCCACGTATAGACTTGAGTCTATCTATTTAAGAGGCTTATCTATATCTCCCACAAAAAACATATCAAGTTGTGCTTTATTAGCTGATAACGGGTTAACGGTGTCAAAATGGAAAAAAAACTAGAGGTTAAATGGTTAAAACTGGTCATATTTATAATGGTCGGTCTTTTTCATCTTTGATTTATCCGTATCCAATCTTTTATCTGTATCCAATCTTTAATTCAATCTAAGTTTTCACATATCATAAAACCAGATTGCAAAGCACCAATTTCGTGTATACTTTTGTCGAAATTAATTTTACTCTTTAAAGTCAGTAGACCATCCTGGACTGTGGTTATTCTGGCAATTCTAAGAACTAAAAAATCCTTACAGATTTGACAAAAAATGGCCATTACTGATTCACTCCTCTAATGCATTATTAATAGTTATCATCACAAACAATTACCTAGTTGCTACTTAGGGTGAAGTTAGCCTACAAGCAGTACATAGGTTTTTGTAGACCGACCAGGGTATTTATTAATGGGCTATATAATGACTGCAGTGTTTAGGAGTAAGAATTTTATTGCCTAACTTTACGCAACTCTCCTTAAGTCCTTTTCATGTTGCCGTTTAATATAATGATTAAGTTCAGTTTCCACTTTTTTAGGTCAATAACTTTTTATTAGTTGTGCGTGGTTGTTTGGTATTGAAACGTACAAGTGTGTTTGGTTATGTTATCAGGGGATGAGCCATTTACTGGACATAGTCATTTAGTTTGCTGCAAGTACATCTTAGAAGCAATCACACATGCGTTTTTCAAAACTAACTATTGGTATTTAACTATTTATTGTTAGGAACTTACGGCGCTAACAAATCCAATGAAGAAAGAAGTTTCAATCGTTCGTAAGAAGATCGATTATGTCAACAAAGAATTGAAACCCCTAGGACGGATCCGACAGAAGAAGGTAAAAACGCCTTCTGCCGACGCCAAAGTTTCTGTATTTGGTCACCTAACTTTGTTAACCGATTAGTACTAAATTGTTTCTTGGTTATCTTTTATTTATACAGGAGAGGGAGTACAAGGAAGCCCTGGATACTTTCAATGAAAAAGAACAAAGAAAAAGTACAACTCATTACAAGATTGATGGAGGTTGGTCTCAAATTAAATGTCTGTTTATCTCTCAAAAACTTTTAACCAAAGCAGGCGTTCTAACATATTGGCTTATAACTAACGAACTTCTTTATGTTGGTGTAGCAAATTATTAAGCAGCTGGTAAGCGAGAGTGAGAAAATGAGGATGAAGAAGTTGGATGAGCTGAGCAAGAGTGTTGAAACGATACAATAAGTTTGATGATAACCTGGGTTAAAGCTAATTAAGTTTTAGTGTGATGTGCTAAAAAGACCTTTCCATTTCTTTTACTATGTTCTTATATATGGGCCAGTTTGGGTGATATTATATTATGCATTTTTCATTTCTCAGTTTGATTAGTTGTTATGGCGTTTGTATTTTGCTGATGTAGCTTTGGAATTACCTTTGTAAAAACAGGTCTGTAACTAAAATCATGTCAAAGAACCTCTTTATTTTACATCCTGGCATCGACATTTATGCAGGCTTAGCATATGAATTACAAAAGTATTATAGCCGTCCTTTGGATTGTGAAGCTGCACAAATGGTTATTGAAAATTAGAGGACGGTCAACGTTGGCAATAGTTTTGTATACAAACATCCCGCAGCAAAGCGCGGGTTTTCAAACCTTGTAGATATACAAAGTAATACGGAGTAATATTCTTTTATTAAACCTTTTGTATCAAAAAGTTTAAAATATAATCATCTTTAGACTAATTTTATTTGCTACGTATATAAATCTTTAACAATTATTCATTCTTGAACTTTAAAGTTGTATAATCATGTCGTAATAAAGCTTGAGTTGCGAATCAAACGTAAAAAAAGCCAATGGTGTAAGAACGTTTAAGTTGAGTCATTTTTAAAGAAAAATGAAACTAACGTTGTCTAAAAAAATGATACACAATATGTGATCACATACATCTATATATGTCTGTATCTTGCGTTACAAGGAAAAAAAAGGATTGAAGATGATATGTGCTTTTTCGGCTATTTGATGATTGTGTGTGTTTCAATATTAGCAACTTTATATATTTTAAGTTTTCTTATAAAAATGTAGTTCTTTCTAGCTTTTAACTTCGTATTACACAATGTAATGCTTATTTGAACGTCTCTATAAAATACCCGTGAATTTCACGTGTCTTTTAGCTAGTAACTTAAATAAAATAATGCACCACCAATTTTTTACATTTTTTATTACTAATTATGTAAGAAATATTTTTCAAAACACTAACAACATAAACTTAACTGGGACTAACGGTGCAATAAGTTAAGTAAAAGGGATTAGAAGTTAAAATACTAAATTTTATAAGATTTAAAGTGAAAAAAGTACATTAACCGCCAATCAATAAAGCCTATAAATAGAAGACATTGTGCATGTGACTTATTATAATTCATCAACTTGGAATCCAAAACCATGAAGCGTTCGAAAGTTGACGTGAGCAACGCACTTGGATCAAACTCTACCCCTCGTGAACAACATCATCATCAGAGGGATAAAGTACATGAAGAAGCCAAGAAGCGAGAACGCGAATAGGAAGTTGATTCAATTAAGGGACTGGTTGAAAGTAAGTTGAGTAACAAGCGTTTCAAAGCGTCTATTATTGCGCTTGGGTCGCAACAGCGCGTGAAGATGCGAGTGATGATACCAATTAAGTGAGAAGTTTTGGTTTTCATTCGATTAGGATTCATTCGATTTTGTTTTTTGTACCTTTTTTATTCAATGTGTACTGTATTGGTATGAAGAAAAGGGTTTGTTGCATATAAATTTATGTAGACATTGATTGATATGCCAATTGTATTATCCGTACATGTTTTTGTAGCTTGTTTATTAAAAAGTTTGCTCCCTCAGCTTTAACATTCTCCGCACTATACCCCCTCCCCCCTCTTAACCCACACGGCGTTGGTGAATAAAAGAGAGAAGTCGGTCTGATGATGATGAAGACCAACTCGTGAGAGTTATGTATTACTGGCGCGACTTTGCCAATATAATATTAAGTAATTTGTAGTCATACACGTTTCATCAAAGAGTTAGTGTGTGTTACACGAAAAGCTCATTTATAAACAAATAAACAAAAGTCACATGGAGTCATGGACTACCACGACCAGGAAGTACAATAAGGCCTACTATCAATGGTAGCATTCTTAAACAGGTTTGGACAATTTCTGAAATGATTGTTCCTAAACCTGAACGGATCTTTAGATGATCCCGACACTTCTCTTAAGGAGGTGCAATCAGATGCATGAATTCTATATAGACCAGGTGGAAGTTCGGGCAACACTTCCAGCTTCTTGCAACCATCAACATTAAGCCATTTAAGACTAGAAAGTTGACTCAAACTTCCAGGCAAGCTAGTAAAATTGTTCCCTTCCAAGTGTAGTTTCACTAGACATGATAAGCCTCCAATGCTCTCAGACACTTCTAATAAATTGCAGTAGCTTAAATTCAGATACTTTAACATATGTAAACCTACCAATGAAAGTGATATCTGGGGATGTTGTTGTTTACTTAGTAAACCAAAAGGACCGGTGATTGAAGTCCACCATCTAGGTTGAATCCTCCTTTGGCCACCGAATGACAATGATTCAAGGTTTATTAAAGAGGATACAAAAGAAGGAAGTTGTGTAATGGTAGTTCTGTCAACATGAAGCTTTGTTAAGCTTTTGATCTGACCCAATGCTTGAGGGAGTTGGTCGACTTTTAGGCACCCCATTAGATTCAAAACTTGAAGAGCATCTATTTCCACTCTACATGGAAAACTCTAAAGCCGTTTGCAGTCTCTCAGATTTAACACAACAAGCCTCTTAAGCATTCCAATTAAGGGATGAACACTAATCAAATTCACACAACCTTCGAGACTTAGCTCTTCAAGATTTGTAATCTCTAAGAAGTCAGGGGTGGTTGTTAGGTTACAACAGTACCTTAGCTTCATTACTTTCAACCTTCTAAAGCACTGACATTGATAGAAAAAAAGAAGATAAGTTCTCAGATCATTAGGTACCAGATAGGAAAACACGTGTGTACAAGGAAATACTAGAGGTGGCAAAAGTTGCCCAAATAGAAACTTTCGGGCATTTCCGAAATACGTTAGGTGCTGTCCAAAAATCTTTTACGTTGCTGTAACACAGGTCAATGGCCACAATGTTCTCAGGATAGAAATTTGAAGGTAAGTACTTGAAAGGATATCCATGCCAATAAAACAAGCTTAGCTCATTGGACAAATAATTAAAATTTCCTGAGAAGATCACATTGTGGCCCTTCAATTTAAGTTTCTGCTCATATACTTTTTCCTCTTGATAGATTTTCAGGATCCGCAACTTTTTCATATGTGCAAAATCATTAGCATCTATGTGAACCTTTTGACTAAATTTCTCTAACGAAAGGACTAGAACTTCAACTGCTTCAGTTATTGCCACCTGGAAAAACAACAAAAACATGTAACTTAAATTTAGAAACAGTAACATATGTATCTGCTTATACTTTTTTATTAATATAAAGGAAAAGGATCATATGCCACTTTTTACCTTATGTTGACCTGATATATCGTAAACGTTAGATGAAATCAACAATCTCCTTTGTTTCCCAGGCATGATAGATTCTTCACGAACAATTGCCCTTGCCATTGCTTGAATCAAGTCATGCATTTGAAGTGACATATTGTTAGAGATCGTGATTAATGACTTATCAACTAGAACTCTCATGTTTGTATCTGCAAAAAAGTTGCAGCCATCTAGTATGCTTGTTACAAAATCACTGTTTTCTCCAATGAATATACATGCGATATCAAGCAATATATTTTGTTGATGGAGGTTTAGCCCATCGTAACTTAAACGAAGCAAACTTTGTATCTTTTCATTCGGATGTAATTTAAGCCTGTCCAATTCACTAACCCACTGACCCACAGTTTTTCCATATAAAAAACGACCCCAAACTTTGAGGGCCAGAGGGTGACCTTGCACATATTTCACAACTTTGTTAGATACTTCTTTGAATCTTGTAGAAGGATTTTCCCCCTCAAAGGCAAAGGAACAGAACAACTCAAGAGATTGATCCTCATCTAGAAAGTCCATGTCATGGATTTCATCCACTCTATGAGATCTTAACAGCAGTTTATCTTTACCCGTGAAAATAATCAAACTTCCTTGGCAAAACCATGTAGGTGAACCCGCTAGTGCTTCTAACTGCTCATGATCATCTACATCATCCAAAACAAGCAGGACTGGCTTACATGATAACCTTTGCTTTATTACCATAGCTCCTTCAGCAACACTTAGGCTGCGTTAGTTAAGGGAAAACACCCTTATTTTCCAGAAAATGTTTTGTGGAAAACAAAAAAAACAGAGATCGCGTTCAAATCGTCGTTTTCCAACAAAATTCTCTACAAAACACAAAATCCCTATTTTCTCCTTTGATACACAAAACTAGAAAACAATTTTATTTTGTTTTCCCCGTTTTCCTTTTATGATACCTGGATATATTTTCCCCCTTATTTCCTCCGTTTTTATACGTTTTTATAAGTTTTTTAATGTTTATGTACGCTTACAGACTTTTTTTTACGTTTTCAACCGTTTTTTACAATTTCGACAGTTTTTTTACGTTTTCGCCCGTATATCTTACGTTTTCTTCCGGTTATTTTATGTTTTCGACCGTTTTTTTACGTTTTCGCCTGTTTTTTTATTTTTTCGTACATTTTCGTCTGTTTTTTTACGTTTTCGTCCGTTTTTTTCGTTTTGGTCTATTTTTTTACGATTTTGACAGTTTTTTACATTTTCGTCCGCTTTTTACGTTTTGGTTCATTTTTTACGATTTTGACAGTTTTTTTACGTTTTCGCCCGTTTTTTACGTTTTAGTCCATTTTTTACGTTTTTGTCCGTTTATTTACGTTTTTGACAGTTTTTTACATTTTCGCCCGTTTATTTACATTTTTGTCCGTTTTTTATGTTTTCGTACATTTTCGTCTGTTTTTTTACGTTTTAGCCCCATTTTTTACGTTTTCGTACGTCTTTGTCAGTTTTTTTACGATTTCGACAATTTTTTTCTGTTTTCATCCGTTTTTTACGATTTCATCCCCTTTTTTACGTTTTCGTCTGTTTGTTTATGTTTTTGTCCGTTTGTTTATGTTTCGTTTGATTTTTACGTTTTCGTACGTTTTTTACGTTTGCGTACGTTTTTTTACGTTTTCGTCTGTTTTTTACATTTTTGACCTTTTTTTACGTTTTTGTCCCTTTTTACGTTTCGTTCGTTTTTTACATTTTCATCCGTTTTCGTACGTAAGAAAACGGAAGTTAAAGCACGAAAACAGACGGAAACGTAAGAAAACGGACGGAAACGTAAAAAACTAACGAAATAGTTAAAAAGTATGAAAACGTAAAAAAACGGACGAAAACGTAAAAAGGGGCAAAAACGTAAAAAATCATACGAAAACGTAAAAAACCAGACGAAATCGTAAAAAACAGACGAAAGAGCAAAAAAGGACGAAAACAAAAAAACGGACGAAAACGTAAAAAACCAGAAGAAAACGTAAAAAACGGACGAAATCATAAAAAACGTACAAAAACGTAAAAATACGGACGAAAACGTAAAAAACAGACGAAATCGTTAAAAAGTACGAAAACGTAAAAAAAGGGACGAAAACGTAAAAAAAGGGGCGAAAACGTAAAAAAATGTACGAAAACGTAAAAAACCAGACGAAATCGTAAAAAAACATACGAAAAAGCAAAAAAAGGTCGAAAAAAAAGGACGAAAACGTAAAAAACCAGACGAAAACGTAAAAAAAATGACGGAATCGTAAAAAACGTAAAAAACGGACGAAATCGTTAAAAAGTACAAAAACCTAATAAACAGACGAAAACGTAAAAAAGCGGACGAAAACGTAAAAATGGTGCGAAAACGTAGAAAACGTAAAAAACCAGACGAAATCGTAAAAACAGACGAAAAAAACAAAAAAAGGACGAAAACAAAAAAAGGGACGATAACGTAAAAAACCAAACGAAATCGTAAAAAACGTACGAAAACGTAAAAAACGTACGAAAACGTAAAAAACATACGAAAACGTAAAAAAACAGGCGACAACGTAAAAAACGTAAAGAACGAGACGAAATCGTAATAAAGCAAACAAAAATGTAAAAAACGGACGAAAACTTAAAAAAACGGACGAAAACGTAAACAAACGTACGAAAATGTAAAAAAACTTATAAAATGGAAAGATATACGAGTCGTCGTGTTGCGCGATGTGCTCTAGGGTGATGTTAAAATAGATATGGTCATGTGTGGGTTTGTTTAGATACGAAATTATTGTTTTTATGTTGAATCGTAGTATTGTGAAGAGTTTTTTTCGTGTTGATCTATGTTAAAGTTTACTTTTTTTATTCGTTACTTTCCCGTATTATACTTTTTTAGTTGTTTTATAATTTATTAGGTTAGTTTATAATATTTTTTTTTGTGTTTCGAATATGTATTTATAATATTACAAAGTAAATAGATAATTAAGATAGAAAACAACAACACTTGAACATGTATTCTAGTTTTGCAAAATGGAAAACACAAACACATGTTTCTCTAACTAAACGCGTTTTCCAAATTTTCAATTGTTTTGTGGAGATGGAAACCCCTTCCTTTTTCCTACAAAACAGGAAATAAATAATGTTGGAAAACGTTTTCCAACTATACGCAACCTTAATATTTTCAGGTTTTTTGTTTTCATGATCTTTCCAATCAGTTGCATTTGGACTTGAGTTAGGTCTTGCTATTTTCTGACATTGTCACAAAAGCAACTTCCCTCAAAGTCGACATACATCAAAGCGTGACAAGTCTAATTTGTCAAAGGGTCGTCTTTCCTATTCCGCTTATACCACATATTCCAATCATGTTAACCTTATCTGACCCAACAAAGCATGACAAGTCTAATTTGTCGAAATGGAAATCTATGCCAACGAGGTTTTCACCAACATAATTTTTTGACTATGTCTTTTGAGATAATATGGATGAACTTGTACTCATACCTGTTTAATCAGAAAGACCCCAAACAAATATGAAATGGACGAGAGTTAAAATTCAGTTTAGCTACAAGAGTAATCAATCGGTTTGTGATAAAACAGCCAACATAAAGATAATACCCATTTGTGATGTCCTTGAGATCCCATCCAGATAAGTTTGTCGCGCTTCCTTCCATTTTTCCACCCCTGTACTATTTAAAAGTTCATGTTTGGCAAACGCCTCAGCATAGCTTCGTGTTTGTGTCCTCACCATGTCAGGTTTAACATCATACAAGATAATCCGAACCTCGTGTTTTGGGCTTTCAATCAGCTTGCACTCGAGTATGAAGAAGCATAATTTTTGGACAAGATAACTATCAAAAACCTGGATTCTTCAATGGTGGCTTTGTAGAGATGAGGAGATATCTCTTCTCCTTTAGGCAGTTCGTTGTCATCTCTAAAAGCTTGAAGTCGTTGAACATATGTGCAATGGAATAACAAAAACCTCAAATAA
Organism: Tanacetum coccineum; assembly: GCA_026074375.1. Taxonomy (NCBI): domain Eukaryota; kingdom Viridiplantae; phylum Streptophyta; class Magnoliopsida; order Asterales; family Asteraceae; genus Tanacetum; species Tanacetum coccineum. The sequence continues at coordinate 15,005 of BQNB010010500.1, read as the reverse complement.
ACTAAATATCCAGATACAAGAACAAATCAGTTGGCATAAATTACCAACTTTACAATCCAAACTATTACAAGATCAGATTATTATCAAAGAGATAATAATCAAACGATTACAAAGTGAGAATAATAAACAAGATCAAGAAGATCTTAATCGAATGATTGACAAGGAGTTAGGAGAGATTATCTGCGATTAGGGTTAGAGAGATTATGGTTCTTTCTTTTCTTTATATAGGCCCAAATTTTCCACTTCAGCCCTTCAACTTATCAGCACTCTTCAAACCAGGATAAAACTTCAACAGCAGAAATAAAAACACTAACTTTGGTCCCTCTACTTTAAACCTGCAAATCTAGAAACCAAAGAATAAGCAAAACACTTATTTAGCACAGATTATAAGCAAATTATTGCTTATTTGAACATTCCCCCTTAATCTGACTGCTAAATAAGTCAAACATCCCTAACTTTTCACATAAAATCTTATGCTGATATATAGGGAGATGTTTAGTTAAAATGTCTGCAACTTGGCTTGAAGAACAAATTTTCTTTGTGTTCAATAACCCTTTTGCAATTTTCTCTCTGATAAAATGCACATCAATCTCAAAATGTTTAGACCTCTCATGAAATACAGGATTAATGGCAAGTTGTAAAGCACATTTATTGTCACAATGTAAGTCAATAGGAAGAGTGACTTTTGTTTTGAGATCCAAAAGTAATTTCTGTATCCAAAAAATCTCATAAGCAGCAGAAGATAAAGATCTATATTCTGCTTCTGTAGAGGATTTGGATATTGTATTTTGGTTTTTACTTTTCTAGGAAACCAAGCAGTTGTTAAAAAATACACAGTAACCTGTAACAGACTTTATAGTCTTTAAGCACTTAGCCCAATCTGCATCACTATAACCACAAAGACTGTTCATATCACCAGGATACTTGTATCTAATACCCTTACCAGGAGCATTTTTGAGATATCTCAAAACATTCAAAGCACAATTCAGATGAGACTTTAAAGGAGAGTGCATATACTGAGCAAGACAGTGAACAGAATAAGCAATATCAGGCCTTGTATGAGTAAGATATATAAGTTTTCCAAGAAGCTTTTGATATCCAGTTATGTTATCAAGAAGTGGATCATCTTTAGAGGGAGTATATGATAAAACAGAATTAGGTTCCATAGGAGTAGAAACAGGTTTACATCCAAGTAAACCATATTCTTTTAGTAATTCTAGACAATACTTTCTTTGAGAAAGACATAAGTCTTTATCTGTTTTAATAACCTCAATTCCAAGAAAGTATTTCAGATGACCCAAATCTTTGATTTTAAACTTAGATTTCAAAAAAGCTTTAAAATTATCAATTTCTTTCACACAGTTCCCTGTGGCAACAATATCATCCACATAAACAAGGAGAGCAATAAACTTGTTATCTTTTGATTTTGTAAAGAAAGAATGATCATTTGCAGACTGAACAAAATCATTTTCCTTTAAAATAGTAACATGTTTTTCATTCCATTTTCTTGGGGCTTGTTTAAGTCCATAAAGAGACTTAACAAGTTTGCACGCCTTGTTTTTGTTATCTTTGCTAGCAAACCCTTTAGGGATAGTCATATAGATATCCTCATCTAAATCCCCATAAAGAAAAGCATTATTAAAATCAAGTTGGAAAAGAGGCCAATTATTAGTAACAGATAGAGCAATAACACATCTAACAGTTGACATTTTCACAACAGGAGAGAATGTTTCATCAAAATCAATACCTTCTTTTTGATTAAAACCCTTAACAACCAATCTAGCTTTATATCTATCAATGTCACCACTAGACTTATATTTGATCTCAAAGATCCACTTATTTCCAATAGCTTTCCTACCAGGAGGTAAGTTAGTAATAACCCAGGTATGATTTTCATTTAAAGCCTCAATTTCAGCATTCATAGCATCAATCCAATTACTATCCAAAACAGCTTCTTCATAACAAGTAGGCTCAATACTTTTATTAAGACTAGAAGCAAAGCACGAATTCTCATGATTAAGATTAGCATAACTAACAACTCTTTCAACACCATACTTAACTTTTCCTTCAATAATAAAATCATTTAAACTAGAAGGCAACTTAGTCTGCCTAGAAGACCTTCTAAGAGTGTTGACTGGCAATTCCTCAACATCAGAATTGAATTCTGAATTTTCATAGAAGTCATTGATAAAGTCAGTTTAATTTGGAATAGTACCCTCAGGGTGTGTATTATTTGTTTCATCCATAGATGTTGCTTCAGAGTCATCATTACCCTGATTATTATCAGGACTCAACTCTGTGCCATCATCATTGGAAGACACTCTCCCTTCATCATTGGGACTTCTAGGGTTTTCTTTGTCAATTTTTTTTTGTGATTTAAATCTTTTGTCACACCATACTCAAACTCAGTTTGCTTCAAATTGTTTTTCATTTTAAAAGGAAAGACTGTTTCATAAAACTTAACATCCCTAGAATAGAATATGCTTTTGTTTTCAAGACTCAAAAGTTTGTAACCCTTTTTAGAGTTTGAATACCCAATAAAGACACACCTTTCAGATCTACTACTAAATTTATCTTGATTATTCAAAATTGTGGCATAACAAAGACAACCAAAAACCCTAAAGTGAGAGAGTGAAGGGTCATGCCCATACACAAAATAATAAGGAGATTTGCCAGACAACACAGATGAAGGAATCTTGTTAATAATATAAACAGCAGTTAAGACACATTCAGACCACAAATATAATGGTAATCCCTCATGAAACATAAGGTATCTAGCAACATTCAAGAGATGCCTATGTTTCCTTTCTGCAATTCCATTCTGTTGAGGTGTGTAAACACAAGTGGTCTAATGTAAAATTCCCTTTTCATTAAAAAAATTTTGAAGTCTATTATTAACAAACACAGTTCGATTATCACTTCTAAAAGTTTTAATATTAGATTCAAATTGATTAGATATCATTTGAACAAAACTTACAATGGAATCATAAACATCATCTTTCCCTTTTAACATATAAACCCAAATAGCTCTTGAAAAATCATCCACAATAGTCAAAAAATACCTAAAACCATCTCTGCTAGTTATTTTATAAGGACCCCAAACATCTAAGTGAATTAATTCACCTATTTTACTTGATTTATGATCACTTAAAGGAAATGGTTCTCTAGTCTGTTTAGCTTTATTACAAGTATCACAGAGATGATCAGAAGTAGAATGACTATCAAGATTAAGAGAACTTTTAAGGGCATCAAGAACTAGATCAACAGGATGACCAAGTCTTTGATGCCAAAGAATTTTAGAAATAAAACAAGAAGAATTACTATAATTAGAAACAATCTTACAAGCATTGTCAACATCAAACAAGTAAAGGCCATTGAACTGTCTACCAATCCCCACAGTCTTGTTTGCTTTTAAATCCCGAATATAGCAATTATTCTCATTAAATCCAACAAATAGTTTATTATCCCTTGAAAGCTTATGAACAGAAAGAAGACTAATAGTATATTCAGGAACAACAAGAACATCATATAAAGTAATGTTATTATTAATCTTTAAATCTCCAATTTTAGTAATTAAAGCTTGAGTTTCATTGGGATAACCAACAGTAAGACCAAGATTATATATATCAACAACATTAACCAAAATTTTTGCAGAAACAGTCATTTGTTGATTTGCTCCAGAATCAACAATCCAACCCAAACTTATGTTACCAGCAACAAAATCAGTATTTCCATTAAAGAATCTTTTGAAATTTAGATTAATCTTAACACTTCCATTAAAGAAAGATCCTTTAATATTCATAAAGTTTTAACCTGACATATTAGCATTAGCAGTAAAGACCCCATTATCATTTAAGAGATTCATAAGTCTGGTTAACTGCTCATTAGAAAGAGAGATTGTGACACCCCGTAAATTTCAATTCAATATTTTAGCCGTTACTGGTCGATAATTAAAAATTTTAGGGTTTCGTTTAATTTTTATGTATCACCGGGAAGTTGTCTCGCGTTTAACTAAGAATCGTTACCGGGAGTGAACCGGGGTATCAAACGTCATAGTATTTTGGCGATAGCTATGTTTTTACATTTTATGGCAATATTTAAAATTTCATTATTTTCGGTGATACCGTTACTCGTTTTCGTTATTTGGGTGTTACGTGTCTTACTTGATCCATATGTGCATGCATGCTTGAGAAATTAATTCATCACCTAGCACTATGATCCTAAAATAATTGAGACCATTTTGCTCCCCCCTTGTGGCTCACATACATGTCCCATACGCACCAACAAGCAACATAGGATTCAAATTTTGAAATCATCTTACTAGACATGCTTGCATGAATTAAGGTTAAGGACATGTATTCAAAGAGAAATGATTGGAAGATCATTTTGGTCCCCCTTGGCTTGTCCCCTTTGGTTCGGCACATACACACACACACACTTTTAGTGTGTGAATACATATCATTTACACATCCTATTTTTCATTTCATTATTCACACAACACAAGTATCATTTTCTCTTGAGCTCTTTCTCTTTAAACCCCATGGCTCACACATAAACATATACAAAACCATACATTTTTCACTTTCAATCATTTACACTTGAAGATTCATTGAAGGTTTGATCATTTAGATCATTCGGGTATTTGTTAAACAACATTTGGGTTTTTTTAAACTTGTTCATCCTTCTAAAAACCTTCCAACTTTGTAAGTCTTCAAATTTTTAAATAACTTGTACTTTCCTTATAATCTTGATGCATACATACTAGTTGTACAACTTATTTTGTAAAAACAAGATGTTAAAACTACATAAACCTTAAAAGGTTACATATATGTTTCGAAAATAATAAGAAGAAGTATAAGGAAATCATTGTTTTATGATCGTGGTTATTTTCGTGTAATAAAAATAATATGCTATGGATTATTTTATTCAGCTTGTTGTAATAAGCTTTTGGAAAAGCTTATTTTGATTATTTTGAGTTTATTAGGCTTATAAATGTTTCGGCCTAAATAGAAAAGAAAGAGGAGATATTTTTTAGCTTATTTTATTTTGGCTTATGTTTTACTAGCTTATTTTATGGCTTATTTTGAAAGGACAAATGATAAACTAATTCGGCTTAATAAATAAGACCGAATATAGCTTATTGGGCTTATAACCGCGTTCCATATACAAGGCCCAACACCATGAGCTTATTTTTAAGCTTATGTGATTCGGCTTATTTCACTTGGCTTATTGTGAGCTTATTGATAGCTTATTTTTAGGTCACGTGTTATTGTTTAATGTTTTGCTTATCGGACTAAATGGATAAGTAATAACTACTTGTTCGGACTTAACGGGACAAGGCCCAACATAAATACAAAACACCATGGCGTAAAAACTACGGTGTAGCTTATTGAGTAAGTTCTTAAATAGCTTATTTAATAGTGTATAACTTAGATGTCTTTACGTTGAACTTATTTTAAATGTTAGACGTCGTAAATAAAAAGATTAGGCTTATTGGGCCTAAAAGCCTAATAAGGGTCCGATTCGTCTTTTGATGAATTATTAAAATAGATTGATGAGGTATAAATTATAATGGTAAAAAGTGGATTGAAAATGGTTTGAAATTAGTTTTAATAAAGTCTACGACTTTGGAAAAGTGAGTAAACACGAACGAGTCATGCCGAAATTTTATAAAAATCTTATACTTAGAAATTATTCAGAAAACATAAATAATACGATGTTTTGACTAAACTACTTCACGATTTGGAAATGTCAAAGTTATAAATAACAAGAATGATTATATGTAATAATAATATAATATTATATTTATATAATTAATATAATATTATATACGTACTTACTCATAGGGATGGGATCATGAGAAAACCTAATTTCGGTGGAAAACCAAGAAAACCCAGAAAAACCAAACAAATGCCCTAAAAAAACCAAACAGATGCCCTAATTTTTTCAGGCTAAAAATTGTTTTT